>JAJONQ010000592.1:0-40919 GCA_036250385.1 Solanum microdontum
CCACACCCCCCCCCCCCCCCCCCCCGAGCATCTGGGCACTGCCACCATTCTTCTCTTCATACTTCTGATGCTGAGGAGGCCCGCCGAGCTAAGAAGAGGGATAGGTAGGAGCTTGAGGCTACCCAACGACAGTCTTTGTTCGAGGAGGAGTTGCGTTTGAGGAGATCCTGTGAGATGGAGGTTACTGGTGCACAGGGTTTGAGGAGCACTACTGATGGTGTTCCTTTTGTTGTTGAGGGTATTACTGATGACGTCCCTATTGTTGATTTAGCGGGTTCTAGGAAACCGGACCTACCCACATCTTGATAGGTCTCCGGCGTATATGCGCCATAGGTTTGCTGCCCTATGTTTTATTTTTATTTTTTTATGTATTGAGGGAAATCGTACCATATTTTGTTGGGGGTGGGGTAAATGGGTTGTGAGTGATAGGGTGAAGTCTGAGTAACCCAACTCATGATCCTCCCATGGGGTTTTCTTGCCTCTGTTCTTATTCCCCAAGGGACTGATTTACTTTTATGTTGAACCAGCATGTTTAAGAGTGTATGTGTAGAACTAAGTAAAAGAATGATAAGTATGATGGCATGAGAGCATGAAATTGATACCTACCAAAATTTTGAAATGTGCTAGATCTATAGATTTAATGAGTTGAATATGTTGGATCTTCATATGACATGATAAGGAACCAGTATGATAGCATGACTTAAGCTAAAATTTGAATTGGGTACTTCACTAATCCGGTAATGAAACAATGTGCCAAGTGTGTGTGTGAGTGGATTTTGTATATTCATACTGTATGTGCCAATCTAGAACTTGCCACATTGGTCCTGTGAAGATAATCTAGGCTAAGAATTGGGTAATGATCATAGGCCCTTATTCTAACAAGTCCAATTAAGCCTAAAAAGATCCAACCAAAAGAAATAAATGCTATGTTTGATCCAAATCTTTCAGACTAATGTAGACCACTTCTTTCAATACACCTAACTCACCTTCCCTAAAAGAGTGTTTTGGCCCTGGTCCCTCCTTGGACATGTGCACCTTAACTTAGGCCAAAAGCCTAAGTTGAGGGTTGCTGATTTAGAAGTTACCTTAATCTTGGCCCTAGTCCGATCTCGTACATTGTGCACCTCAACTCAGGCAAAATATATAAGTTGAGAGTGGCTATGAAAAAGGAAATCGAAAGAAAAGGGTATGAAAAGAGTTGTCTGTAGAAGAAAGAAAAAGATAGAAAAAGATGTGACTGAAGTCAAAAGAAACAAAAAGAATGATAATGATGATGAGAAACAAAGAAAGAAGAAGTAAATGAAAAGAAAAAAAGTGAAAAAGAAGAGCGATAAAGTCAAAGTCACATTTGTGTTGAAGAGAGTCAAGGAAAAGAGCAGAAAATAAAATATGTTCACGACCCGAGAGCACCCCTAGTCGTAACACGGCGTACTCGACTCTAAAGGGGACTCATACAAGCCTCATAGCATTCTTGAACATATAAACATAGGAAAATAGAGAAGAATTTAAAACTTTCTTTACAATCGAAGACATTTTCATTAAAAGCAAGCGGAAGACTTTCTAGACTTTATATACTATGTCTCAAACCATCTAATACTTTGAATACAACATTGGGACTTAGCCCATACAAAAGCTTTAACATAAACTAAAACACATAAAGGAACAAAGTGGGTATTGTCCTCGAAACTATGAGGACTCACCAAGTCTTCATCTTCAAGCTCCTTAGAAACCTATCTTCCAAGTAAAGACATCCAATATCTCCAAACCCTGCACTTTGGTAAAGAGGGAGAAGAAATATGGTTAGCACATTAGATGTACTAAGTATGTAAGCCATGCAAAAACATGCTTAAAACGGACATTTTCTTTGATAATCATGATATATTCCATTTTGATAAAAACCTTCATGAACATAAACATAAGAGGCATAATATTCAACCACAACCAACATACAAGTCATTTAAACCACATTAGAACATAATCATCATATAAACCTTAACCTTCACATTAAGCCTTCACCTCAAGTACCCCTCAAGCTATACTTTGTGCAATTTATGGATAGCGTCCCATACCACCATCCACACCAAAGTACAATCTTAAGGTCACCAAAAGTGAACTTACCCTTCAACCTTTCCACCTTTACACAATGAAGCATATAAGAGACATAGACATTATATAAGTCACATCATCACATTAAAACCAACATCTAAGACAACTCTAAGTCATACATGTGCAATGTGCAAGTAGCATCCCATACTACTGACAAGGAAGTAACTCATAATACAAACCAAGTATAGCATTCATCTTCACATTTAAGCATATAAGAGTCAACATTATTCAATAACATCATTTAGAGGACTTTCATTCATTAGACATTAGATCAACATTCTCCTTAACTTCTTCCTAGGAGGACATTCAAACAATAGTCATTAAGACTTAGAGAACTCACTATGACCCTCTCAAAGCCTACTCGTGCAATACATGGATGGCATCCCATACTACCACCCACACTTCATAGAACTCGTCAAGAAACCATAATGCACATCTCACATGATGGGAATAGGAATTAACCGGCATAGACCATGAGAGCTAAATCATGGAATCCGGTGTCATGTAACCCTACACCTAAGGAAGGTGTTCTACTTGCCTAGGGTAGAACTAGTACACATCCTATGTAGGCACGTAATTATGGGATAAGAAAGATGTTCATTCTATCATTGAAATCACATGTATATCTTTCACATCACATTCATATATACAACATCATGATAATACTTCAATCTTTCACACTATGCCTTCAAGGTCATGATCACAATGTACATAGTAAGTAAACACCTCCACCTTTCAAGTGGGTCAACAATTCAAGCACAATTCTACTTTAACATGAAATTAGGTCAAACTTGCCCTTTCAAGGCTATGATCACAAATCCTCAATTCACCAACAATTCACCATAATTAGGCATAGATGATGATACAATTGAATAATCTAAATCAATCTAGGCATAATCCATCAACATTCGTTCATAATTAACAAATCCACTTCATAAAGGAACAATTTAGGAATTGAGAGAAATCATGGGCTCATAGAGTATTTTCATCATAAATCATCAATTAAACAGCAATACAATCATAATTTATCATTAGAAACCATTTGAAAATGTTTGATGAAAGAACCTATGAGATTGAGTAAAACCTAGATTTTCATGATTTGAAATCACTTTGGATTTGGCTCCTTGAATGGAAAATTAGACAAGGATCAAGACCACCATACCTATTACTTGAAGAATCCCACGAAACTTCCTTGAAAACTTGATGAATTTGACCTTGAGAGATTGAAGTCTTCACCTCCCATGGAGGTTTCTAGAGAGAGACTTTTGGAGGGGAGGGGAGGTTTTGATTTAGGGTTTTTGTAATAATAAAATCTAAAATAGGGCTTAAATGTTTTAATACTCTTAAAATATATTAATAAACCCAAAATAGCTGTCCAAACACTTAACTAGCCAAGGGAGGAATTTACCGAACCACCCTTGGCTTAGTCGTGTCTTGACAGCACACACAGGTGCAAACGACGCCCCAGACTCACGGACCGTGAGTCCATTCATAGACCGTACTGCTGGTCTGTGTCTGGTGCTGGGACTTGGGAAAAGGGGGATTGACCTACGGAGTAAGACCACTAGCCGTAGATCCATCTACTGGCCATGGATTGCATCCATGGTTCACAAGATTTTGGCAGCTTTTTGCTTTAAGGGGCAGCCTTGGGGTTAGGCTTTAGGGTCCCCCTCAAGGACTATTGGTTGGTCCTTGGGGGGTCGTACCTTGACGTTTAACCCCTAAACACCTCAACCATGGATTGGGACAACATCAAACCTCACACCAAACTCAAACGCACACACGTTAGGCTCTAGTTTCACTAGTTCGTTTTTAGGGTCGTTACTTTATCCTCCACTTAGGAATATTCGTCCTCGAATGACACTTAAAACACACTAAGGGGTAACGACTCAAGACTAGCAGCCCTCAATCATGCATGCAACATCAATATAAATGCATAAACATAGGAGGAAACATCAACTCCACATCAAAAAGGCTCAATGCAACAAGAAGGTAGGAACTACATCTACAAACTCATTATGCATCAAAACTCCACATTTCTCATTTCATTGGAGGAACTTCCTTCTCCAAATCACATCATGCTCATCACAATATCATTAAGCACATTTAGGCAATTTTCTCATAAAAGCTCATTATGCAACTTCTTCATAAAAACACATTTAGGCATGTTCAACATTTCACCTCATGAAGCATATAGACAACTCAAACTAAATGCACATCAACATGAGGAACATAAATCATGAAAACTCATTTTCTCAACTAAACAAGAATCCAACTAGAACATGCATAATATAAGGAGAACATGGAAACACAATGTCACACATGACTCCAAAAACATGAAACAAGCCATAAAGGAACTCTTTGTCTTAGGCTTGAATAGGCACATAAAGGAAGAGGTAAGGATATCGGAACTCTCAACAACCTTACTACTTAACATACCATCCCCCACTTAGGAGTAAACCCAACTACGGCTTATTATGAACACCACAAAGGAACCTTAATCAAGACATTCACAACTTTACAAGAAACCATCAACATACCGGTACTTTTAAACTAGGAAAGTCCTCATTAAGCAACTCTTGCTCAAAATCAACCTTACCACATCACTCAAGGTCTCATATGAGTCTACCACACCGGGTCTAAAACTTCTCAAACTCACTACATCTCTTAAGGTGAGAACAACAATCAAACCTAACTCATGAACATTAAGGAAACTCAAAGACCTTACCATCTAGGCACATTATCCCCCACTTGGGAGTAAGCCTATACCAACTCTTCTAAGCTTCACTTCTTTCAATTCTAAGGTCGGAGCAAAACCTCACTAAACCTTCATACTCCTTACACCTAGGCATTCCTAAAACACCACACTTCATCTACTCTTTCAACATACCTCAAAATTCATCACAACCTTCTACCAACATCACACATAACCCTAAAGCAACCCATTCATACTAAAGTCAACATCGCAATTTCCCATCTCACATCTATCAAGTCACATAGCCATAGTTGGCATCACAACCAACCTTCCTCCCCACACCTTCTAACATACTCCTTTCGAGTGGTCAAACACTAAATACCATCGGATAAAGAACAAGAGAGAGACATTATAGAGCTAAACTCTATGGTACGACCTGAAGAATAAAGAAGTGAAACATTCTGAACACCCAATATCCTCCCATCCATAATGTGGCACGCTTCACATTATGAACAACACTCTACTAGATGTGATTTTAGACATCCTAAGCACATTCCAAAATCTTGTGCTCAGATACCATGTTTGTCACGATCGGAGAGTACCCCCTAGTCGTAACACGACGTACTTAACCCCGAAGAAGTCTCATACAAGCCTCATAGCATTCTTGAACATAGGAACATAGGAAAATAGAGAAGAATTTAAAACTTTCTTTACAATCGAAGACATTTTCATTAAAAGCAAGCGGAAGACTTTCTAGACTTTTATACTATGTCTCAAACCATCTAATACTTTGAATACTACATTGGGACTTAGCCCATACAAAAGCTTTAACATAAACTAAAACACATAAAGGAACAAAGTGGGTATTGTCCTCGAAACTATGAGGACTCACCAAGTCTTCATCTTCAAGCTCCTTAGAAAACTATTTTCCAAGTAAAGACATCCAATATCTCCAAACCCTACACTTTGGTAAAAAGGGAGAAGAAATATGGGTTAGCATATTAGATGTACTAAGTATGTAAGCCATACAAAATCATGCTTAAAATGGACATTTTCTTTGATAGTCATGATATATGCCATTTTGATAAAAACTTCATGAACATAAACATAAAAGGCATAATATTCAACCACAACCAACATTCAAGTCATTTAAACCACATTAGAAAATAATCATCATATAAGCCTTTACCTTTACATTAAGCCTTCACCTCAAGTACCCCTCAAGCTATACTTTGTGCAATGTATGGATAGCGTCCCATATCCCCATCCACACCAAAGTACCACCTTAAGGTCACCAAAAGTGAACTTACTTCAACCTCTCCACCTTTACACAATAAAGCATATAAGAGACATAGACATTATATAAGTCACATCATCACATTAAAACCAACATCTAAGACAACTCTAAGTCATACTTGTGTAATGTGCAAGTAGCATCCCATACTACTACTCACACAAAGTACTCCTTTGAAGTCACCATAGACAAGGCACATTCATATTCAACAAGTCATGACAAGGAAGTAACTCATAATACAAACCAAGTATAGCATGCATCTTCACATTTAAGCATATAAGAGCCAACATTATTCAATAACATCATTTAGAGGACTTTCATTCATTAGACATTAGATCAACATTCTCCTTAACTTCTTCCTAAGAGGACATTCAAACAATAGTCATTAAGACTTAGAGAACTCACTATGACCCTCTCAAAGCCTACTCGTGCAATGCATGGATGGCATCCCATACTACCACACACACTTCATAGAACTCCTCAAGACACCATAATGCACATCTCACATGATGGGAATAGGCATTAACTGACATAGACCATAAGAGCTAAATCATGAAATCTGGTGTCATGTTACCCTACACCGAGGGAAGGTGTTCTACTTACCTAGGGTAGAACTACTAGACATCCTATGTAGGCACATAGGGGATAAGAAAGATGTTCATTGGACTCTAACCTAACATTGGGAGAGTCACCATCTTAGATATATCCACTCGGTGCTTAGCCTCCATTCCCATAGAGTAGTTCATTCACATTACATTGTTGTACTTGAGAGGGCCACCAACATTAGGCCTATCGACCCAAGTTACATTACAGAAGAAAGGGTCATCACCATTAGGTCTACCAATTCAAGGTACATTAAGGATAGCTTATTGACTATCCAAGAAAGTCCACCACATTTAGGTCTACCGATACAAGGTTCATCATTTCACACATGCAAGGGCCACCAATATTAGGTCTACCGCTTCAAGGTTTTACATTCACATTGGGTTCTAGACTCATCATGAAGGGCTACCAACACTAGGTCTACTGGTTCATGTCATAGCCTAGAATACCTCATTAGTAATTTATAAAAGGCTACCAACATTAGGTCTACCGATTCATGATCATTAAGACATTTAGTCAATATACATTCCTTATTCAAGAAGAGGATACCTAAGCCTACCAAGTCAAGATACTTCATTCATGATCACATTCACCAATACAAGAAAAGGATGCCTTAGCCTACCGATTCAAGATATTCAATATTACATTATAAAACCCTCCACATTCCATCACCATCATTCATGAGTGTTTAGTGAGAATATGTTTTCAATCACAACACATTTACATTTTAAATAAGATCATTATTCTATCATTGAAATCACACGTATATCCTTCATATCACCTTCATATCACATTCATATATACAACATCATGATAATACTTCAATCCTTCAAACTATGTCTTCAAGGTCATGATCACAATGTACATAGTAAGTAAACACCTCCACCTTTCAAGTGGGTCAACAATTCAAGCACAATTCTACTTTAACATGAAATTAGGTCAAACTTGCCCTTTCAAGGCTATGATCACAAATCCTCAATTCACCAACAATTCACCATAATTAGGCATAGATGATGATACAATTCAATAATCTAAATCAATCTAGGCATAATCTATCAACATTCGTTCGTAATCAACAAACCCACTTCATAAAGGAACAATTTAGGAATTGAGTGAAATCATGGGCTCGTAAAGTATTTTCATCATAAATCATCAATTAAACACCAATACAATCATAATTTATCATTAAAAACCATTTGAAAATGCTTGATGAAAGAACCCATGAGATTTAATAAAACCTAGATTTTCATGATTTGAAATCACTTTGGATTTGGCTCCTTGAATGGAAAATTAGACAAGGATCAAGACCACCATACCTATTACTTGAAGAATCCCACGAAACTTCCGTGAAAACTAGATGAATTTGACCTTGAGAGCTTGAAGTCTTCACCTCCCATGGAGGTTTCTAGAGAGAGACTTTTGGAGGGGATGGCAGGTTTTGATTTGGGGTTTTGAATAATGAAATCTAAAATAGGGTTTAAATGTTTTAATACTCTTAAAATATGTTAATAAACCCAAAATAATCGTCCAAACACTTAACTAGCCAAGGAAGGAATTTACCAAACCACCCTTGGCTTGGTCGTGTCTTGACAGCACACACAGGTGCAAACGACTCCCCAGACTCACGAACCGTGAGTCCATTCACGGACAGTATTGCTGGTCCGTGGTCTTGGGCTAGGGCTTGGAAAAAGAGGTCTTGACCTACGGAGAAAGACCACGAGTCGTAGATCAATCTACTAGCCATGGATTGCATCCGCGGTTCACAAGATTTTGGCAGATTTTTGCTTTAAGGGGCAGCCTTGTGGTTAGACTTTAGGGTCCCCCTCAAGGACCCTTGGTTGGTCCTTGGGGGGTCGTACCTTGACGTCTAACCCCTAAACACCTTAACCATGACTCAGGATAACATCAAACACCATCAAACCTCTCACCAAACTCAAACGCACATACGTTAGGCTCTAGTTTCACTAGTTCATTTTTAGGGTCGTTACATGTCAAGAATTGGTTTGGAAAAGAGGTAAAAAAACCAATGTAATGTCAAGGAAGGTAGAAAGTCACTAAAAGTATCCAAATGTACCCTACATGATCCTAAGCCAACGTTACAAGATAAGAATATCCTATAGTGATCCTAGTGATTAGTTTGGAAAGTCTGAGCAGTGAAAATAGGGGCAAGCCTATGGTATTGAGCACTAACTGTATTTGAATTCACTTATGAGCGTGAGTGTTGACTGAATCCTTGAACTAAAAAAATCAAATTTGTTGTGTGAATGAGGATTTCTTTGAAGTGAGGGCACTAGTTACATTATTGGAGAGTTGGTACCTTGGTGATTGTTGAAGTGTATGTGGTGATCTCTATTGGTCGGTCTATGTCATGTTTTGATCCACAAGACTTAGCATGTTGAGTCTAGATGAAAAGATTTGCACTAAGTGATGGAATTGATTGAGAAAGCCATGTGATTGCTTGATTTTGTATGTTTGCTTCTACATAAGTGTTGTTTAGAGTTTAGTGTATTGCTTGAGGACAATCAACAAGTTTAAGTTTAGGGTGTTGATATACCGTGAGTTTACGATATTTTTGATGCATTTCACTTGAAGTTTGTGTGTGTCTTGGGCCATTTTGTTATTAAAAATAATGGTTTTATGTAATCTTTGAAGGAAATGAGTTCGGATGCGGTTGATTGAGATAAAGAGCTGAAAATTGCAGAAGTGGTCAGTAACGGAGCCAACCACAGACCGTAGGTCCTATGACGGGCTGTGGGTGAAGTGGCGTAGTTGAAGTTCAGGGAAATCTTACCAAGTGTGGAACCACGGAAACAATGACGGGTCGTAGGTCGAGTGACGACCCGTCCTGCACATCTGTCGATGAGATCAGAGAATTTGAGGTTCCTGTACCTGAACCACAAATGTGACCTACGGACCATAACGTAGGTCATGTCGTTAGTAGAAACCATGTCCTGAACTGATTTTCCTTATTTTCCTTTCCTAGTTGGTTTACGTTTTGTTTTCTATAAATATTAGTTGTTATTCCCATTTTTGGGGGTTAGACATTATTGGATACTTTTGTTTTGGCCTTTTGGAATTATTTTACAAACTTTTATCAATTTAATTTCCGGAAGTCGGTTTATGTAATTTGCACTTTGAATTTCAATTCAATATTTCAGTTTTCATCTATTTTAATTATAAGTTCATGAATTCTTTTGACCTAATTATGAATTGTGAACTATCAAGCATGAGTAGCTAAATCCACAACTAGGGTTGTGGGAACCATGAGCAATTAACAAAGTATGAATAATAACTAAGTAATTCTTGAATAGTGTTTATGCATGTATTGTTAATCTTTTCGTTTAGAAGTCTTTCTTGTGGTGTGCAACGTTAGAACTCGTCTCGTTCCTACTTGCGTTACCAAGGGGGTAATGAATGAGAAAAAGATTAAACAACAGAGATTTAGTTAAGGATTTACTGCTATCTAATAGTCTGACTTTAATCAATTGAGGAAAGGGTGAATACCCTAAGTTAATTGACACGATGACTAATCTGGGGTGAAGGTAAGGGTTAGTAAAGCACACATTCGTAGATTTACCAAGTCGTGATTGAAAGTCATAACGATGATTACTAATTACTTAGAGATAAATAACTTATCGGCCTTTCATGTCAAACACTCGAATAGGATTACTATTATTAGAATTACTGCGTTAAAAGCTTGTGGGGAACACACATACCCTAGTTTCCATCTGACATTGATATCTCAAATTGTGAATCTTGCTTACTTGTTACTTATTAATTCATATCAACAATCTGTTACTCTAGTTTCAAAAAAAACCCTGTTTACTTTCTCAGAAATAGTTTGACTAAAAAGAGATAATTGTTAGTTAAGGTTAAGTCTAAACCATATTCCTTGTGGGATCAACCCCAACCTACAAGTTGGGTTCTTTACTTGATAACGATCGCTTATACTTCTTTAGGAACGTGTAATTTGAGCGTATCACCCCCTACTTTCATAAAACCATAATAATCGAAAAACGAGTCTGAAGTTTTGGGCATAAGGGCGAATGAAACCCTTACTGGATATCGACATACCTGTTGGATGAAAATCCCTGCAAGAAATCTGAAGTTGACGCTTGGAGGAAAGAACCCCAGCCTAGAAAGTGGAGAAGACGCTCTTTTTCTACTTGAAACTGACTTAAGCGGAAACTGATTTGTTTTAGATTCTTTTTGACCAATTAATTAGTCTTAGACGAATTGAAATGACATAGTTTAAGTGCAAAATGCATAGGGGAAGGACCAATACGATTCTGACTTAAAATTTATGAGGTGACTTAAAAGAGGGGGTTCAGGAGCCGTTTAAAGCACCACAGCCCGTCAAGTGGGTTGTGATGTTGCCATGCTCGACAGGACTTCACTAAAATAGGCACAACGTTTTACACCGGGGTCGTAATTAAGAAATATTTGTGGCATTGAAAAGAGCACTCAAACACCTTTAATTTGATAGATCATAGGACACCTAATTCATTTTGTGCTGAGAGATATGATCGTTTGAAGTTGACATAAAATTTTAAAAATGGTGGGTGACTTGTACGGACCCCTAGACAGGTTTTCCAAGTCACCATGGGCCATCGAAGGCACGATTTATGTCACGACCTAGCGGTACCCCCTAGATGCAACACGGCATACAAAACTCTGAAAAGCCTCATACAACCCTCATAGCATTCATAACATAGGATAATCGAAATAGTGCAGAATTAAAACTTTTCTTTAAATCTATACAATCGAAAAACTTCATTTAAAACAGCAAAACTCTACTAGTTTCACATGGTCATCTAGAACAATATCTTAAAAGAAAAGTAGGGTCACGGCCCTTTACAATAGAAACTCTAACAAATGTCTATTACATGAAAGAAATGAAACATCAAAGTACTTGTCCTCGAATCCATGAGGACATACCAATAGTCTTGGAAGAACTCAATCCAAGCTTCAACTAGAGAGAATCAAATTGAGTGCCAATCCCTACACTTTAGTAAAAATAAAGAAATATGGGTTAGCACATTTAATGTACTAAGTATGATAGCCATGCAAAAACTATGCTTAAAACAGACATTTTATTTGAAAGTCATGCCTTTATGCCAATTTGAGAAAACTTCATGCAAATGAGTATAAGAGGCATAATATACAAACATAACCAACATACAAGTCATTTTATCACATTAGAACATAATCAACATATAAGCCACTTCATCACATTAAGCTTTCACCTAAAGTAACCCCAAGCTATACCATGTGCAATTTATGAATAGCGTCCCATACCACCATCCACACTAAGTACCACATTAAGGCCACCAAAAGTGAACTTACCATTCTTCCTTTTCATCTTTTCAACAATACTCATACATAAGGAACATAAAATTTCATAAGTCATAACAAGGAAGTAACTCATAATACAATCCAAGTATAGCATGCATCATTACATTTAAGCATATGAGTCAACATTCTTCATTAGCTTCATTTAGAGCACTTTCATTCATTAGTCATGAAGACATTAGAGAACTCACTATGACCCTCTCAAAGCCTACTCGTGCTATGCATGGATAGCATCCCATACTACCACCCACACTTCATAGAACCTTTCAAGTAACCATTGTGCACATCTCACATGATGGGAATAAGAGTTTAACCGACATAGACCATATGAGCTTAGCATGGAATCCGATGTACTATCCCACAGCGTATGGGTTGGTCTACTTGCCTAAGGTAGAACCGGTAACATTTTAGCTTAAGTGGATTCAACTAGCTAATATCCTATGTGGGCAAATACTTATGGGATAGGATGATGTTCATTGGAACCCTAACCTAGCATGGGGAGAGTTTCCATCATACCATATCCACTCGGTGCTTAGCCTTCATTCCCATAGAGTAGTTCATTTTCATTACCATTATTGTACTTGAGAGGGCCACCAGCATTAGGCCTACTGACCCAAAGTACATGAAAGGGCCACCACCATTAGGTCTACCGATTCAAGGTACATTACATGGATAGCTCATTGAATCCTCAAGAAGGGCCACCACCATTAGGTCTACATATACAAGGTTCATCATTTCACCTATGAAAGGGCTACCAACACTAGGTCTATCAACTCAAGGTTTATCATCAGATTAGTTTCTAGACTCTTCATGAAGGGCCACCAACATTAGGTCTACCGGTTCAAGACATAGCGTATAATACTTCATCATTCATTTATGAAAGGGCTACCAATATTAGGTCTACCGATTCATGTTCATAAGTCAAGACACATTCATAACACAAGAAGAGGATGCCTAAACCTATCAATTCAAGATAAAACATTCACATTACTTTCATTTATACAAGAAGAGGATGTCTAAGCCTACCAATTCTAGATATAACATTACATTATAGAAACCCTTCACATTCTATCATCATCATTCATGAGTGTTAATTGAGAATATTCTTTCAATAATAACACAATTACATTCTAAACATGATCATAATACTTTAATTAAGATCACACATATATATTTCACATCATATTCATACATAGATCCTTCATGAAATTGCCTTCCAAGGCTATGAATCAATATCAACCCAAACATCTAGAATACTACATTAGATAAAGGAATTAACATGATTCAATAACTAATTCAATATAAACATAAAAAAATTCAACTTACTTCCATAATCAATCAATTCCCAATCACAATTCACAACTTAGGATTTTAGGGGAAACATGGGTTCATAGGATAAATTCACCATAATTCAACATTAATTTAACAATACATTCATAATTCATTATGTATGAGCCTTTGAAAATGTTTTGGAATTGAACCCATGCATATATTGAAAACCCTAGGTTTTTGGGGGATTTTGAAAACTTGAAATCATCTTTGAAGGATCTCCTTGAATGAAACTTAATCAAGGATGAAGACTACCATACCTTTTAGGGAAGAACTGCACGAAAATTGAGTGAGAATGGTGAGATCTTGAGCTTGAAAGCATGAATCCTTCACCTCCAATGGTGGTTCTAGAGAGAGTATTTGTAGAGGGTGGGAGGTTTCTATTTGTAATTTGAAAGAATGAATTCTAAAAGATAGTTTAATACTTTAAAATCCCTTAAAATACTTTAAGAACTCAATAATAACCGTCCATTAACTCAACTAACCAATAAAGGAATTTACCACTTAACCCTTCCACTTGGCCGAAAGTTGGCAGAAAATAGTGGTGACCCACGACCCCATACCTACAGATCGTAGGTGGGGTGATGCCCCGTCCTACTGGTCCATGGTTTGGGTCTGACGGTCACCATTTGGGACCTTTACCCACGAAGTCCACCCACAGGGCGTGGATGGACATACGGGGAATAGGTCTCATCCGTAGCTCCCAACATTTTTGATAGCTTTTTGGTTTCTTAGGGCCTTGGGGGTTAGGCTTTAGGGTCCTCCTCAAGGACCCCTTGGTTGGTCCTGTGGGAGTCGTACCTTGACGTTTAACCACTAAACCCCTCAACCTAAGCTTGGGACATCAACTAAAAACTCAAAACCCCATAACAAACTCAAAACCAAACTTGTTAGGCTCTAGTTTCACCTACTAGATTTCCGGGTCGTTACATTATCCTCCCCCCCTTAGGAACATTCGTCGTCGAATGACACTTTAAACACTTTGCGGGATTAAAGACACAAGACTAGCAGCCCATTATGCATGCAACATCATAAACAATGCACAAAACTAGGAGGAAACATTAACTCCATTTCAAACATACTCAATGCAACACAAGAAAGTAGGAACTACATCTACAAACTCATTATGCATGAAAACTTCAACATTTCTCATTTCATTGGAGGAATTACCTTCTCCAACTCAAATCATGTTCATCGTAACATCATTAAGGACATTATGCAATTACTCTCAAAAGAATATTTAGGCATGTTCATCAATTCACCTCATGAAACATATAGGCAACTCATACTAAATGCATATCAACATGAGGAACATAAATCACAAAAACTCATTTTCTCATTTAAACATGAATTCATTAAGAACATGCATATCATAAGGAGATCATGGAAACACATAAATCACACATGACTCCAAAACATGAAACAAGCTACAAGGAACTTTTGGTCTCAAGCTTGAATAGGAATAGAAGGAAAGAGATAAGGATATCAAAACTCTCAACAACCTTACTATTCACATACCATATCCCCTTTAGGAGTAAACCCAAACTAAGGCTAACATGAAAATAACATAGGGACCTCGATACAACATTCACAACTATAAGGAACTATCACATACCGGTGCCTTCATCTGGATGAGCTCTTTTGCCCTCTTTAGCTTGAAGTGCATAGAAACGATTTTTCTTTGGAGCATCAAGATCCAGGCCATTAAGAGAAGCTTGTTTGGCCTCCCTTCTTCTGGCGTAAGAGTAGGACAATTTCTCACTTGATGATCACTTTTTCCACAACCATAACACCCACTAGTACCGGCTAGGCACTTCCCATGATGCTTCTTCCCACAAGTGGTGCAAATAGGTTTAAGAAATGGAAACCCATTACCTTTCTCTTGGCTAAACCTAGGAGTTCTTGAAGAATCTTGGTTTGGAGCTCTCATTTTGAACCTTGGTTGACCTTGCTCATCGGATCTAACTCTCTTCATCTCCCTATTCTTCCTTTTAAGTTTAGACTCCTCAATAGATTGAGCATATACCATAAGTCTAGAGATGTTCATATCATCATGAAGCATTGTCGTACGGCACTCTTCCTCAACTAGGTCGGATACACCCATAACAAATCGACTCATCTCATCCCTAGGGTTTGATACCAAAGATGGGGCATACTTAGACAATTGGGTAAATTTCAAAGAGTACTCTTGAACATTCATGTTACCTTGCCTAAGATTGATAAACTCCTCCATCTTAACCTCCCTCTTCTCACGGGGAAAGAACCTACCAAGGAATGCTTCCTTGAACAATTCCCAATCTATAGGCCTCACTCCTACCGACCTATTACTCTTCCATTGAGAAAACCAAATTTCGGCAACGTCCTTCAATTGATAAGCGGCTAGTTCCGCTTTTTTTATAGAAGTCACCCCCATTGCATTCACTACCTTATACACCTCATCCAAAATTCTTGGGGATCCTCTTCCACCATGGAACCAAGAAAAATCGGAGGATTCATCCTCACAAAGTCTCTTAACTTAGAAGCAATAGTGCTCACAATGGGGTTCACATGAGTCTCAACACCCCTAGTAGCTTGAGCCGTCATGGCTTGGGCATGAGTAGTTACAGCTTGAGCCATCATCAAAAGAGCCGACCTAACTTCCTCATTGGTCATGGCCGGGGGATCCACCGGAACTTGATTGCCTAGAGGAACTTGGTCACCTTGAGGACCTTGGGGAGGAACTCCTTCATTCACAATCTCCTCTTCCATCCTTCTTGCGTTCGCCCTTGTAATCATATCCTATAAACACGAGAGGAGGGTTAGTAAAAGGACACTTATAGAGCTAAACTCTAAGGCAGGACTTAAAGAATAATGAAAGAAGCATAGCTTCCTAATATCCTATAGCCTCTCATCATAAATGTGTCGCGACTCACACCCATGAACAAGACTCTACTAGATGTGGCTTGTGAGATACCATATTTGTCATGACCCTGGGGTACCTCCTAGATGCAACACGGCGTACAAAACTCCGAAAATCCTCATACAACCCTCATAGCATTCATAACATAGGATAATCGAAATAGTGCATAATTAAAACTTTTCTTTAAATCTATACAATCGAAAAACTTCATTTAAAACAGCAAAACTCTACTAGTCTCACATGGCCATCTAGAACAATATCTTAAAAGAAAAGTAGGGTCACGGCCCTTTACAATAGAAACTCTAACAAATGTCTATTGCATGAAAGAAATGAAACATCAAAGTACTTGTCCTCGAATCCATGAGGACATACCAATAGTCTTGGAAGAACTTAATCCAAGCTTCAACAAGAGAGAATCAAATTGAGTGTCAATCCCTACACTTTAGTAAAAATATAGAAATATGGGTTAGCACATTTAATATACTAAGTATGATAGCCATGCAAAAACAATGCTTAAAATGGACATTTTATTTGAAAGTCATGTTTTTATGCCAATTTAAGAAAACTTCATGAAAATGAGTATAAGAGGCATAATATACAAACACAACCAATATACAAGTCATTTAATCACATTACAACATAATCAACATATAAGCCACTTTATCACATTAAGCTTTCACCTTAAGTAACCCCAAGCAATACCATGTGCAATGTATGAATAGCGTCACATACCACCATCCACACTAAGTACCACATTAAGGCCACCAAAAGTGAACTTACCATTCTTCCTTTTCATCTTTTCAACAATACTCATACATAAGGAACATAAAATTTCATAAGTCATAACAAGGAAGTAACTCATAATACAATCCAAGAATAGCATGCATCATTGCATTTAAGCATATAAGTCAACATTCTTCATTAGCTTCATTTAGAGCACTTTCATTCATTAGTCATGAAGACATTAGAGAACTCACTATGACCCTCTCAAAGCCTACTCGTACAATGCATGGATAGCATCCCATACTACCACCCACACTTCATAGTGCCTCTCAAGTAACCATAGTGCACATCTCACATGATGGGAATAAGCGTTTAACCAACATAGACCATATGAGCTTAGCATGGAATCCGATGCACTATCCCACATCGTAAGGGTTGGTCTACTTGCCTAAGGTAGAACCGATAACATTTTAGCTTAAGTGGATTCCACTAGCTAATATCCTATGTGGGCACATAGTTATGGGATAGGAAGATGTTCATTAGAACCCTGCCATATCATGGGGAGAGTTTCCATCACTAGGTGCTTAGCCTCCATTTCAATAGAGTAGTTCATTTTCATTAGCATTATTGTACTAAAGAGGGCCACCAACATTAGGCCTACCGACCCAAAGTACATTACACATGAAAGGGTCACCACCAGTAGGTCTACCAATTGAAGGTACATTACATGGATAGCTTATTGAATCCTCAAGAAGGGCCACCACCATTAGATCTACCGATACAAGGTTCATCATTTCACATATGAAAGGGCTACCAACACTAGGTCTACCGATTCAAGGTTTATCATCAGATTAGTTTCTAGACTCATCATGAAGGGCCACCAACATTAGGTCTACCAGTTCAAGACATAGCCTAGAATACTTCATCATTCATTTAGGAAAGGGCTACCTACATTAGGTCTACCAATTCATGTTCATAAGTCAAGACACATTCATAACACAAGAAGAGGATGCTTAAGACTAACAATTCAAGATACAACATTCACATTACTTTCATTTATACAAGAAGAGGATGCCTAAGCCTACCAATTCAAGATACAACATTCACATTACTTTCATTTATACAAGAAGAGGATGCCTAAACCTACCAATTCAAGATAAAACATTCACATTACTTTCATTTATACAAGAAGAGGATGCATAAGCCTACCAATTCAAGATATAACATTACATTATAGAAACCCTTCACATTCTATCATCATCATTCATGAGTGTTAATTGAGAATATGCTTTCAATAATAACACAATTACATTCTAAACATGATGACAATACTTTAATTGAGATCACACAGATATACTTCACATCATATTCATACCTAGATCCTTCATGAAATTGCCTTCCAAGGCTATGAATCAATATCAACCAAAACATATAGAATACTAAATTAGATAAGGGAATTAACATGATTCAATAACTAATTCAATCTAAACATAAACATTTCAACATACTTCCATAATCAATCAATTCCCAATCACAATTCACAACTTAGGATTTTGAAGGAAACATGGGTTCATAGGATAAATTCACCATAATTCACCATTAATTCAACAATACATTCATAATTCATCATACATGAGACTTTGAAATGGAATTGAACCCATGCATAGATTGAAAACCCTAGGTTTTTACGGGATTTTGAAAACTTGAAATCATCTTTGAAGGGGCTCCTTAAATGAAACTTAATCAAGGATGACGACTGCCATACCTTTTTGGTAATAAATCCATGAAAATTGAGTGATAATGGTGAGATCTTGAGCTTGAAAGCTTGAATCTTTCACCTCCAATGGTGGTTTCTAGAGAGAGAATATTTGGAGAGGGTGGGAGGTTTCTATTTGTTATTTGAAAGAATTAATTCTAAAAGAGAGCTTAATACTTTAAAACCCCTTAAAATACTTTAATAACTCAATAATAACCGTCCATTAACTCAACTAACCAATAAAGGAATTTACCACTTAACCCATCCATTTGGCCGAAAGTTGGCAGAAAATAGTGGTGACCTACGACCCCTTACCTACGGACCGTAGGTCGGGGTGACGCCCCATCCTGTTGGTTCGTGGTTTGGGTATGAGGGTCACCATTTGGGACCTTGACCCACGAAGGCCACCCACGGGACGTGGAAGGACCTACGGGGTGTAGGTCTCATCCGTAGCTCCCAACAGTTTTTACAGCTTTTTTGTTTCTTGGGGGTTAGGATTTAGGGTCCTCCTCAAGAACCCCTTGGTTGGTCCTTGGGGAGTCGTACCTTGACTTTTAACCCCTAAACCCCTCAACCTAAGCTCGGGACATCAATTAACAACTCAAAACCCCATAACAAACTCAAAACCAAACTTGTTAGGCTCTAGTTTCACCTACTAGATTTCCAAGTCATTACAGTCTAGGTGACTTCTGCCTAGAAAGTACTAGAGGGTGGTTCACGATGCCCTTAATAGGCCATGGACCCCTAAATGGCCAGTCTAGGGTGTCGTGAAAGGTCCATGGTCCAATTTGGGTTCGTGGACTTTCCAATTTATCCTATTTAGCCCTTTCTCAAAGTTTGAGGTGTTACAATAACCCCCCCCCCCTAGGGATCATTCATCCTCGAATGAACACTAAATAAGTTGAGCTTGGAGGGAAAGAGTTGTAATACCTACTTACTGAGTACTAGAAACTGATGTTTAACTAAGTTAAGTCTTATGGATATGAAAACATGCTGAAATGTACGAATAGATAAGGGAACATGATATTGAAACTGAATTACACATGAGTAAATACAGAGACTGGAGAGGAACTATTACCTCAAGCTGAAACTGAATCAGAGGAGAAGAGGTGAGGGTACTTTCCTATCATGGTTGCTTCGACTTCAAGTAGCTCCTTCTACGGACTGATTCCTCTGTAATTTACCCCTTTATCAAAGTCCGAGGTGTTACAATATCTCCCTATTGGGATCATTCGTCCTCGAATGAAGACTAAACAAGCTGAGTTTGGAGGGAAAGAGCTGCAATCCCTACATACTGAGTACTAGAAACTGATGTTTAACTAAGTTGAATCCTATGGACATGAAAACATGTTGAATGTAGGAATAGCTAAGGGAACATGATACTGAGACTGAATTACATAGGAGTAAACTCAGAGACTGGAGAGGAACTATTACTTCAAGCTGAAACTGAATTGGAGGAGAAAAGGTGAGGGTACTTGCCCATCATGGTTGTTTCGGCCTCCGAAGTAACTCCTTCTACGAACTGATTCCTCCACAAAACCTTTACTTAAGCAACTTTCTTATTTCTCACCCTACGAACTTGATGGTCAAGAATCTCAACTGGAACCTCCTCATAGGTGCACTCTCTAAAGGTACCATCGATGCTAGATTACCCACACACTTCTTCAACAAAGAAATGTGAAAGACTGGATGAACCACTGTCTGGCAGCTCTAACTCATAAGCCATATTACCAACCCTTTTCAAGATTCTGTAAGGACCTACATACCTGGGATAAAGTTTCCTTCTTTCCAAATCTGATCAGCCCCTTCATGGGTGACACCTTCAGGAAAACCCAATAATCAATTTCAAACTCTAAGTCCCTTCTCCTAACATCTGCATAGGACTTCTTACGACTCTAAGCTATCTTTAGTCTATCTCTAATGATCTAAACTTTTTCCATTGCCACATGAATCGAATCTGGTCCAATCAAGGCTATTTTACCTACTTCGAACCAACCAAGCAGTGACCTACACCTACGTCCATAAAGTGCCTCATAAGGGGCCATCTAAATACTGGAATGGAAGATGTTATCATAGGTGAACTTTATGAGAGTTAGGAGATCATCCTAAATACCCTTGAAATCAACACGCAAGCTCTTAACATGTCCTATAAGGTCTTAATGGTACGCTCTACCTGACCATCCATCTGTGGATGAAATATTGTACTAAGATTTACCTGAGTACCAAGACCTTTCTGAAAAGATCTCCAGAAATGAGATGTAAACTGAGGACCCCTATATGAGATGATAGACAAGTGAATCTCATGCAACTTGACTATCTCGCTAATGTGGAGTCTAGCGTAGTCCTATGCTGAATATGTAGTCTTAACAGATAAGAAGTGAGCTGACTTAGTGACTCTGTCCAATATCAGCCAAATAGAGTCATGTTATCTGCGAGTACGAAGTAAACTCGTAATGAGATCCATGTTTATCACTTCCCACTTGCATGTAGGAATGTTAATCTCCTGAGTCACACCCCCTAGTTTCTGATGTTCTACTTTAACCTGTTGACAGTTAGGACACTTAGCCATAAAATTTGTGATGTCTCTCTTCATGTCGTTCCACCAATAGACTTCATGTAGATCACGGTACATCTTAGTGGCACCCGGATGAATAGAATATTTGGAATTATGGGCTTCTGTAAGGATCTCCTACCTCAACTCCCCCACATTTGGAACACATAAGCAACCCTGGTAACGAAGCACACCATCCCCCCTAGGGAGAACACCTCAACTCTCTGCTGATGAACTGCATCTTTTAACTAAATCAGTATGGGATCACTGTATTGTTTCTCTTTAACCTCCACTACCAATGAAGATTCTGACCCATTTTGAATTATCACACCACCATATGACGTGTCCATAATGCAAACTCCTAAGCGAGTGAGCCTGTGAACATCTCTGGATAATTCTTTCTTCTCCTCATCAACATGTGACACACTACCCATAGACAATCTGCTGAGAGCATCAGCCACTACATTGGCCTTACCCGGATGATAGAACATACTTATATTATAGTCTTTGAGGAACTCAAGCCATCTTATCTGATGAAGATTCAATTCTTTCGAGGTTAACACATATTGGAGGCTCTTATGATATGTGAACACATCAACATGAACACCATACAAGTAGTGTCTCCAAATATTTAGGGCAAACACAAGGCTGCAAGTTTGATGTCATGAGTCGGGTAGTTCTTCTCATGGACCTTAAGCTATTTGGAAGCATAAGCTATGACCTTACCCTGCAGCATCAACACACAACCTAGGCCGACCCTTGATGCATCACAATAAACCACATAACCACTTGGACCCTCTTATAGAGTCAAGAAAGGAACTGTAGTCAACCTAGTCTTCAGTTCTAAGAAGCTTTTCTCACACTCATCTGACCACTGAAACATAACCTTTTTCTGAGTCAACTTGGTCAATGGGGCAGCTATGGATGAAACTCCTTCAACAAACCTCTTGTAGTAACCGGCCAAACCCAATAAACTTCTGATATAATTTGGAGATGTGGGTCTGGGCCAGTGCTTTACTGCCTCAATTTTTTGAGAATCCACTTGGATCCCTTCACTGGATACCACATGACCAAGGAAAGAGACCGACTGTAACCAGAATTTACATTTGCTGAACTTAGCGAATAGTTGGCAATCTTTGAGGGTTTGTAGAAAAACTCTCAGATAAGTCTCATGTTTTTCCTCATTTCGAGAATAAACGAGTATATCATCAATAAAGACGATGACGAACATGTCCAAATACTATTTGAACACCCTGTTCATTAAATACATGAAAGCTACATGAGTATTTGTTCGTCCAAAAGACATAATTACAAATTCATAGTGACCATACCGAGTCCCGAAGGTTATCTTTGGGATGTCACTATCCCTGACTCTGAGCTGATGATAGTTGGATATGAGGTCTATCTTAGAAAAGCAACTAGCACCTAGAAGCTGGTCGAATAAGTCATCGATCCTGGGCATGGGATATTTATTCTTGATTGTGATGTTATTCAACTGACGGTAGTCAATGAATATCCTGAGGGAACCGTCTTTCTTTCACACGAACAACACTGGAGCACCCAATGGAGAGATATTGGATCTGATAAAGCCCTTATCTGGAAGGTCTTTTAACTGTTCTTTCAATTCATTAAGCTCAGCTAGAGCAATCCTGTAAGAAGGAATCGAAATAGGCTGGGTATCTAAAAGGAGATTTATTCCAAAGTCGATTTCTCTTTCAAGAGGAACTCTGGGAAGATCTTCTGGGAACACTTATGCATACTCATTTACGACTGGGTCTGACTCAAGAGTTGGGGTTTCGTAGTTTGAATCCTAACCCGAATAAGATGATAGATATACCCTTTGAAAATCATTTTTCGGCTATAAGGTAAGAGATGAAACGACCTACAGGCACTGAGTTACTACCCTTGCATTCTAAAACTAGCTCGTTTGGAAACTAAAAACGAACGATCCTAGTTCTACAATCGACTCAGGCATAATAGGAATGTAACCAATCCACGCCTAAAATGATATCAAAATCTATCATTTCTAATTCTACAAGGTTTGTTGAGGTGACTTTCATGGAAACTGTGACATGGCAATTTCAGTAAACTCATCTAGCTATAACTGGGTCACCAACTGGAGTTGAGACTGAGAAGGGTTCTGGTAGAGTTTTTGGACTTACACCAAATTTTTCTGCTATATAAGGAGTTACAAAAGAAAGTGTAGCCCCAGGATCTAGCAATACATAAACATTTAAATAAAAAGACTTGTAACGTACCCGTGACCATATCAGGAGAATCCTTCTAGTCCTGTTAAGCCTGAACAACATACAATCTGGCGCTGACCACCACCTATACTAGACAAGGCACCCTGCTAAGTGGGGCGACCTACTAGAGCTATTGCAGATATGGCTTGATTTTGTGAATGAGTGTCTCTGCATTTTCCACTACCTTCTATGCACTCACCCTGATTGTTCATACCACAAATTATTACACACTGAATGAGTGTGTCCACTAGTAACTGTACCTTGGGACTAGGAGCCAGATGCTCTATCCCGTTGATCCCTCTTGAATTTTGGCATTGGGCACTAGCAAACGATGGAGCTATAGCTAAATTCTTCTGACAGAACTGGGAACGGTTGCCACCCTTTGACCTTTAGTGAGAGTATCTAAAGTCACCGGTCCTAGCCCTCTTATTGTCTCCTATCCTTTTCTTGATTTTATGTTCCTCAATCTGCTAAGCATAAGTGACAAACCTAGACATGTCCATTTCCTTAATAAACATGGTCGTCTTACATCTCTTGTACACATCATCAGACACACCAGACACGAACTTGCTCATACGAGATCTGGAGTCAGCTACTATCACTAAAGCATACTTGGATAGTTGTGTGAACTTGAGAGCCTAATCCTTCACACTTATGTCATTCTGCTTCAGATTAATAAACTCCTACACCTTGGCCTCCCCGAGCTCAAGTGGGAAAAACCGGTCTAGAAAAGCAGTCTTTAAAATATTCCAAGTCACTAGACCTGCATTAGTACCACGAGATGTCTTCCACTGTTGGTACCAAGTGTAGGCCGCTCCCTTTAACTGATAGCCGACCAAATCGGCACTCTCGACTGGAGTGACACCCATAATGTTTGTTACCTTCTGGATGTCGTCGAGAAACTCTTTTGGATCCTCTTTTGACTTAGCCCCATGAAACACGGAAGGTTCATTCGAGTGAAGTCCCGATTCTTGCTGCAACAAGTTTAGTTTGTGGCGGAGCTAGGGCCATATCCTGCTGATTGACCTGGGTGATCATGGCCTGAGCAAGAACTTCGAAAGCAACCTTAAACTCGATATGCATGACTTGTTCATTCAATGGGTTTGTTGGAGCTGCTGCCTGATTCCTAGCGTTGGCTCTTTTGGGAGGTATTTTCACTTAAATGTGAAAATCAAGAGTTAAAAGGAGATTAAATAGATTTTATACTCTATAGCACGAGCTGGAAAAGAGAGAAGAGAAGTTTTTCCTCACGACGTCTCATAGCTCCTCACCCATAAGTGTGGTGCGCTTCACACCCATAAAGAAGAACCTACTTGATGTGACTTTCAAACACCCTAGGACACTTAAACCTGATGCTCTAATACCAAGTTTGTCACGTCCCGAGGCTAGCCCCTTGACGTAACATGGTACCTAGGGTCACAAGTAACCCCAAGCTAACCCTGAATTTGGCATAGCACAAGCATACTAAAATAACTCTAACCAAGCGGAAGCATAACTGAATAATGAATATAATCTAAAGAAATTCAACTGGAATATGTGAAAGAAATAACTAAATTCACAGTAGAACAACCCTAATAAAGTGAGTTTGACTCTATGTCTGAAAGCCTCTAATATTGATGGTTGTTTGGACAAGTCCCCAGCTAACTCTAAAATGCTGAAACTAACAAAGAACTAACTAAACCAAAAAAAAAACCTAAAGAAACATCCTGAGATGATAAGGACTCACCCCTGACTATTAATGATATGGCGCCGGTATGAGCTAATCACGTGGCTGAACCTGAGCCGGCATTATAATAGGATGCAGCATAGAGTATGCGTCAGTACTTCATATGTACTGAGCATGAGGGATATGCAAAACTGACTGAATATATAAACATTCTAAAAATATTGGTCAAGTATGTAAACTGAACTGAACTAAAGTACATAGGCCCAAGATATAATAATGCATAAAAACTAGAATGCAAGAGTAAACTGGAAGCATGCTGAAAAACTGAGAATAAATACAACTACGGGCCTGAAGTACCTTACTAAAGCTAATACTATGGGAGAGTCTATTAACCGAAATAAACCACGGGAGCTAAATGTTGAGTCCGATGTATACGCCTCATCGAGAGGACCCAATATACCTTGCTAGGGTATAAAGGCATGACTGTGGCATGATCACTAAAACTGATGCCCAACAGAGGAGACTTATAAACCTATGATGGCACGTAGTTCTGGGACTTGAGGGTACGCTGAACCCTAGTCCAACTGGGTGCTAAACACTTTTCCCAAACTGATCACTAGTAGCTTATTTTAAAATGTGGTCCTGCATTCATAAGACAGAACTAAATGTGAGAATATTTGTGGATAGAAAACTGACTAAATTTTGGAGAAGAGCTAATTCATGTGAAAATACTACAATTACAGGCTAAGTTCTTTTCCCTTAAAATCTCCATAAGAATTCATGCAAACTCATTGAAATAAGTATAGAATCGAGTAGTAATCGCAAGAATCAATTTTGTAATGAATCAGCATAGTTGGGCAAGAACCCTAGTTTCATAAAACCATAATAATCGAAAAAGGAGTCTGATGTTTTGGGCATAAGGGCTAAAAAAACCCTTACTGAGTACCCACATACCTTGTGGATGAAAATACTTGCAAGAAATCTGAAGTTGACGCTTGGAGGAGAGAACCCTAGGCCTAAAAATTGGAGAAAGCGCTCATTTTCTTCTTGGAACTTACTTGAGAGGAAATTGATTTGTTACAGGTAGTTTTTGACTAATTAATTAGTCTTAGATGAATTGAAACGATATAGTTTAGTACCAAACGCATAGAGGGAAAGACCAATATGACCCTGACTTAAAACTGACGAGGTGACTTAAAAGAGGGGCTTCACGGGCCGTTTAAAGCACCACGACCCGTCTAGTGGGTCGTTATGTTGCTTTGCCCTACAGGGCTTCACTAAAATGAGCACAACTTTTTACTCTTAGCTTAAAATTAGGCAAACTCAATGGTGTTGGAAAGAGGACTCAAAGACCTTTAATTTGATAGGTCATGGGCCACCTAATGCATTTTGTGCTGAGAGATATGATTGTTTTAAGTTGACACAAAATTTAAAAAATGCTAGGTGACTTGTACAGACCCTTAGACGGTATGTCAAAGTCCCCATGAGTCGTCTAAGGCGCCATCTAGGTGACTCTTGCCCGGGCACTCCTGGATGGTGGTTCACTATGCCCTTAATGGGTTGTGGACCCCTAAACGGCCAGTCTAGGGTGTCGTGAAGGGTCCATGGTCCATTTTGGGTTTGTGGACTTGCCCGTTTGTTCTTTTAGCCCTTTCTCGAAGTCTGAGGTGTTACACGGGCCCTACCTCTACCCCAAGTTGGGGTCTCAACAACAGCCTCAGGGACTGCCTCCCCTCTACCATAGGAAATAGAAGCTTTGGTCCTCAGCCTCTGCCAAAACAACACGCGGCAACTCAACACTAGCGAAGGCAACCACGCATGATAAGAAAGGATGAATAAAAAGAAGTTTCCTAACAATCTTTGTAGCCTCTTGAAGATAAGTACAAACATCTTTGTACCGACCCTCAGAACTCTACTTAGACTTAATTTGTACACACGTGAGACCTATGAATCTAGGCTCTGATACCATTTGTCACGACCCAAAAATAGACGTGATGACACTTTTCAATTCGCACCAAGACAAGTCAACCTCAACCTAACAAAAACGAAAGAAATGCAAAAATACAGTAAAACAAGAACAAGACAAAGGCAGAAAACTTATTCATTCTAAACAATACCCCAAAACTTGGTTGTAACGTATACAAGACACTAATGAAAATACAAAATTTGAAAGATAAATACAAGTCTGAGTTTTTGTTTCTCAAGTAGAACAAAGCTTAAAGAGAAAGGAAAAGAGGGTCTGCCAGGATGACAAGCAGCTACCTCTCAAAATCCTTCACGAGCCTCGATTGTCAGGAGAAGAAGAAGAAGAAGATCACACGGGTCCGGGCTCGGAACCTACACTAGTGTAGAAGCAAGGCGTGAGTACCAACAACACAGTACACAACAAGCAACCTACCAAACAAAGCAACTAGCTAGAAAATGAATACCCCTGACTCTCCAACCCAACCTCCTCAAACTATCATTTGCATAGAAATCAGTCCAACCTAGAAATTCTACAATACACGGCCCACAAGGCCCAATATTCACAATCTAATAGCAACAATTTAACAAGTAAACAAATCAAATAAGTCAACCTCAAAGTCAAGTAGTTCAATCACACGCAACAAGTATGTCAATTACAATTAACAACCAACTCACACATAAATATCATATACAACAAGTCACAATAGTCAAACTCTTTCTAGAATCATTTCCCATCGGCTTTATAACCAATTGCCGAAAATGATCTCGGCATCACAATACTCGCCGGCGAAGACCTCGGCATAATAGCACTCACTGGCAAAGACCTCGGCATATTAACACTCGCCGGTAAATACCTCGACATCATAACACTCGTCGGAAATGACCTTGGACTAATAACACTTGCCGACAAAGACCTCTGCCTAATAACACTCAGTGACAAAGACCTCGATATATTAACATTTGCCGGCAAAGACCTCGACATAACAATCATCATATGTCTTATCACAGTGTTCACCGATCAATGCATACAGTAATATCACACCACAAGGAAGAGACAAAAAATTATACAATTCAAGTCCACATTTATGATTTCAAGCATTTCATCAATCAATCACTAAGGGCACAATAAGACAATTTACATTGTCATGTTCATCACATAGCCTTTTTCATTTCAACCCTTTTTTATTCATTTAGATGTAACAAGTGGACTTAAACCCTTCACGTCATCCCCATTACTCCCAACACACAAGCAACAAAGGAAGTACACGAATTCTACTAGAATACAAGGCTTAGGAAGCCACTTGCCTTAAATCAATCAACAATCACTCCAATAGTTGAGTCTTCCCCTTCTGGATCGTTTCAAAGCCACACAATCTATGCACAAGCAAGTATTCACAATCATATTCCGAAAACAATAATACCTACACCAATTTCTCTTGAAAAGTGGATCAATCAACACAAACCCAATTCTGAAAATAAGGTTTGAATCTGAAATTTAATAATTGAAAATATCACTCAAGGCTTTAGGAATTCATTGGGAAAATCATTTTGAAAAAAGGACTTAAAATCAGTTCACAAACTAACTTTTACTTCAAAACTCAAGTTCATGAAGAACCCCCAATTTATCAACTCAAAATCTTGATTTAAACTCATAAATTTTATAACAATAATAATAATAATGGGTAATCGAAGATTTAGAGTTAAGAAACGTTACCCAATAATTTTATCTTGAAATCGCCTATACCAAGTTCTCAAAGCTCCAAAAATCAAAATGGGGAAGAAACCCAAAAATTTGGGTTTAAACATTGTTAGGGGTCCTCCGAGAACGCCGACTGCCCATGAACGCAGTCTTTAATGAGTTAGACCTCCACGAATGCAGTAGGTCTCCCACGAACACTACAAAAAAACTCCAAATTGCCAACAGATTTTACTAATAACTTAAGTTGGTTAGTATTCTACTAACAAATTACCAACATATTTCTAACTGAATTATATTTTAAAACTTAACAACAAAATTCTAACATATTACCAACCAAAATATTTCTAACTAAGTATTTTAGTTGGTAAATAAGGTGGGAAAAAGTGGCGCCAAATTTAGCAACTTTATATCAATGGATTACCAACTGAAATATTGCTAACGCACACCTTTTGTTGGTAATATTACCAACGAAGTATATATCGGTTGGTAAATATGACAAAAAAATTATTTAAATAATTTATTAACATATTACCAATGAATTACTAACCAAACATTTACCAATGGCAAGATTGTGTTGCTAAATTTACCAACCAAATACAAATGTGTTAGTAAATTAGTAATGAAATGGAATTTGTTGGTAAACTTTCCAACCAATAGCCAATCAGTTGGAAATTTTGCCAACGAATAAAGATTGTAGTTAGTAAATTACTAACATCATTAAAATACTTGGTAATATACCAACCGATCATTAATCCATTGGTAAAATATACCAACATATTAATTATTAGTTGGTAATATTACATATGAATGTTGAGTTGGATAGTAACTATTACCAACTGTGATAAAATTTATTGGTAAATTATTAAATATTAACTTATATTTGAATAGTTGGTAAATTTATCAATTGAAGTTATATTTTTCGATAAATCGGCGTGTAGTGTTGAAATAATAAGTAAATTTAACGATGTAACACTAAATCAATATTTTTCCCCGAATTTAAGCTTTAGTGATATATTTAATGATAGATATCAATTGTTATTTTACAAAGAATCCAACATTTAATAATAAATTTATCTTTACTTACATATATTATTACATTCACTAATAATATTACCTATTTTATCGATCCAAATTTTACCATGATTTTCTCTTAATTTTTTTTGAAAGAAAAACCGGGTGAAAATCATTTTCCCTTCTAAAGTTTGCTACAAAAATCAAATCCCCATCCCCCAACATTAAACAATATAATGATCCCCCCCCCCCTTTTACGAAAATCTGGCCATTGACCGGCAACGTTAAAAATTTGACCGATGACTACAAGGGCAAATAGTAATTTTCCCTATCTTAACACTTAATGGGGTGCCCTAATAAATAAATGGGTGTTTCATTTTGAGGTTTTCATATTCAATTTGTGTCGTTACGCATTTTAACTTTTAAATTTTAGCTGAAACTTGACTTTGGTCAATATTTTTGGTACACGTGCTCAGATTAGAACTGCGTCAGTGTCATTAGCTTCAGAAGGTCATTCTGAACTAACAAAAAGGTTGGTTCAAGTTTTGAGGCTTCCGTTTTCAGTTTTTGCCGTTAGGTGTTTCAAATCTTAAGTTTTGGCCAAAATTTGATTGCGGTCAATATTTTTGTGCACGTGCTCAGATGAAAATTCCTTCAGCGTGATTATCTCCAAAGGTCATTTTTTATTTAATAGGATGGTTGGTTTTGGTTGTGGCTTTCATTTTAAGTTTTTGTCGTTAGACGTTTAACTTTTAAGTTTTGACCAAAATTTAACTTTGGTCAATATATTTGGTAATGAGCTCAAATTAGATTTCTATCAGCACGGTTAGCTCTAAAAGGTTATTTTTGGTCTAATAGGATATGGTTGGGTCGATTTTTGACGCTTTCATTTTTAGTTTGTGCCGTTAGTCGTTTCAACTTTAAGTTTTGGCCATACTTTAACTTTGGTCAATATATGTGGTAAACGTGCTCATATGAGAATTTCATCAGCGCGGTTAGCTCCGAAAGATTTTTAATTCATCTAATAGGATGGTTGGTTGGGGTTATGAAGCTTTTGTTTTCAGTTTGTGTCGTTAGGCATTTTAATTTTTACGTTTTGAAAAAAAATTGACTTTGGTCAATATATTTGGTAAACAAGCTTAAATAAGAATTATGTCAGTGCGGTTAGCTCTGGAAGGCCAACTTTGGTCTAATAGGATGGTTGGTTCAAGTTTTGAGGCTTTTGTTTTGAGTTTGTAGCTCTAGGAGTTTTAACTTTTAACATTTGACAAAAGTTTAAATTTGGTCAACATTCTTACTATAAGTGCTGGGATGAGAATTTTGATAGCGCGCGGTTAGCTCAGGAGGGTCCTTTTTGGTCTAATAGGATGGTTGGTTCTGGTTTTAAGTCTTCCGTTTTCACTTTGTGTTGTTCGGCATTTTAACTTTTATATTTTGACCAAAATTTGACTTTGGTCAATATTTTTGGTAAACGTGCTCAAATTAGAATTTCATCAGCCCAGTTAGCTCCTTAAGATCATTTTTCATTCAAAAGGATGGTTGGTTCGGGTTTTGAGGCTTTTGTTTTGAGTTAATGTTATTAGACGTTTTAACTTTGAAGTTTTGATCAAAGTTTGACTTTTGTTAACATTCTTGGTAAACATACTTGAATGAGTATTATGTAAGTTAACTCCGGAAAGTCCTTTTTGGTCTTGTAGGATGGTTGGTTCGGGTTTGGAGGGTTTCATTTTGAGTTTGTGCCGTTAGACGTTTTAACTTTGAAGTTTTGATCTAAATTTGACTTCGATCAAAATTCTTGGTAAAAAGGCTCGGATGAAAATTATGTTAATACGGTTAACTCCAAAAGGTCCTTTTTGGTCTAATAGGATGGTTGGTTTAGATTTCGAGGCTTTCATTTTAAGTTTGTGGCATTGGGAGTTTTAACTTTTAAGTTTTGCCCAAGGTTTGACTTTGGTCAACATTCTAAGTAGAAGTCCTCGAATGAGAATTTCATTAGCGCGGTTAGCTCCGAAAAGTCCTTTTTGATGTAATAGGATGGTTAGTTCAAGTTTTATGTCTTTCATTTTCAGTTTATGTCGTTAGGCGTTTTAACTTTTAACTTTTGGCCAATGTTTGACTTCGGTCAACATTTTTGGTAAATGTGCTTTGATGAAAATTTTGTCAGGACGGTTAGATCCGAAAGGTCCTTTTTGTTCTAGTGGGATGGTTGGTTGGGGTTTCGAGGCTTTCATTTTAGGTTTGTGTTGTTAGACGTTTTAACTTTGAGGTTTTGACTTTGGTCATCCTTCTTGGTAAAAGTTCTTGGATGAGAGTTCTATCAGCGCGATTAACTCCGGAAAGTACATTTCGGTTTAATATGATGATTGGTTTGGGTTTCGAGGATTTTGTTTTGAGTTTGTGTTGTTAGGCGTTTTAACTTTGAAGGTTTGACCAAAGTTTGACTTCGGTCAGCATTCTTGGTAAACGTACTTGGATGAGAATTGCATCAGCGTGATTATCTTCGCAAGGTCCTTTTTGGTCTAGTAGAATGTTTGGTTCGGATTTTGAGGCTTTCATTTTGAATTTGTGCCATTAGGCGTTTTAACTTAGACGTTTGACTTCAGCCAAAGTTGACTTCGGTTCGTATATAATGTTATTAAATTTTAATTTAAGAAACCAAAACCCAAAAAAATTATTACCATTTATTTCTTCTACTTTAATATCACTCTTAATTAGATATAAGTATTTTCTATAGATACAATCAGATTCATTACATGCCTTTTTGTAAAATAGTTCATCCATATAATATAAAATATTGAAGTCAATATTTTTTACATCAAAGCATTTAATTATATTTTCATGCTTCCATGAATATAATATATATATATATATATATATATATATATATATATTTATTTATTTTATTTTTGAAACCCACTAACCATAACGTTTAGTGGATGACAGCTTATTAGTAATATTATCTTACTTACTAAATTATAATATAGAAGTAAAAACTAAAAAAGAAAATAATGTAAGAAAAAACAAAAGAACTAAAACAAAGACCTAGTAGATCGTCTCCATCTTCATCTTAGCTGAGGAAATTTGGAGAAGATCAGTTCTTCCTATCAGTGCCTTCAAATCTCACTCCAAAGGTAAGAACTTGTTTTGAATCTCATTTCGAACCAGCAAAATCTCTATCATCAACATTCAAAATAATTTTGGAGAGCTGATAGTTTACCCTTTTTTGAATCTCCAAGTTCTTTATCCGTCCTAAACTCGGAGAATCTCCCAGATATTTATCCGTCCTAAACTTGGAGAGCTGATGAATTGCAAATTTGCTGCATCAGATTGGAAATTGCAGGTATCCACCCATCGCTATAGTTTCATAGTTCATCACGTTGACCTCATCTATATTGGAGAGATACAAATCGCTACATATGATGAGATCTAAAAATCGCCTAGATTGGAGAGCTACAGATGAAGGAAAAATTCACATCAGCTGTAAATCACCTAAATTTTCAACTCAAGCTCTATCAGATGCATCAATTTTTTCTAAAAAGACCCATATTGGCGTGTCGTCTAATGTATGTCTTCTTACCCTTTCATCCTCTCTTTGTCCAAATAATTGTTTGTGTTGCTTGTTTCCTCTTTTTGTCCAAATAATTGCATGTGTTGCTTGTTTTGTGCTGAGGTAGGTATTGTGTAGACTCCGATGCTTGTTCCAATTTTTGCACTTTTTTTTTAATTTTCTATGTTTATATTAAATAAAATGATTTTATGGCATATCCAATCTTTAAAAATTAGTTAAAATTCTTTTGGACTCAATTTGTATTTTATAGTTCAAGAAAATAATATAAGAATCTGCTTTATTTTTTGTAAAAATAGTCCAAATAAAAAAAATTGCCGCTAAAATAATCCACCTCCCAAAAATATAGAGCTATACTCGCGCCATTATTCAGTTTTTTTCTTTCTCCAAATGTTGCCCACATTCACACTTCATGTAAAAAAAATTCCAAATACAGTCACCTGCAATTCATCTACCACGCTTGAATTATCAGTTCCACAATCCTTTCGGCTAAACAGTATGTATTCTTTATCATATTTATTTTCCTATTTTGTATGATTTGATTAATTGTAATTCTTCTGACATGCTTTATTTGCTTGGTTAGTATATAGTGTTTATATAGTATGTGGTTGATTAGTTATCGCTGGAATAAATAAGATCGAATATACACATCTGTTTTTGAATTCCCTTGATAAGAGGATTTGCCTAATTTAGATAGTTGTGAGGTTGGTTTGCATGTTTCTTCTCCCAACCTGAAAAAGCTATAAATCAATAGGGCTAACAACATAATACTTCTCATTACCTTCATATGTTGAGTTACATGTTTTACAAAGTTTTGATTAAACTAACCTACTAAAAAAGAAAGAAAAGAAGCTTGAGTCGAATTATTTGTCCTTCTAGCTTGATTATAAATTGCACCCTTTTAACTATTCAAAGATTTTATAATTGCAATGCTATAAAATTAGTTGCATCTACATATGTTTTCTTTTACTGTTTTAAGATTTTTTAAGTTGACAGAGTCAAATATTTCAGTTTTCAATATTTAGGAATGATTAGCTATTTATTTGAATAGGACTTTGTTGGAGTTATTTTAGGAGAAAAGGTTATTATTTAGTTAATATATACAACCTACATACCTGCTGTAAAAAAGAGTTCCAGTTTAAATTTCAAACAAATAACATTCTTCTCTGTTTCATTTTCTGTCATACTGCAAATTTCTTCTTTTCAATTCTCTGTGAGCTTTTATTTCACTATTTGCCCTTCTCACATTATCAGAAAAGAAGTTTATAAGTAAAATGAGTTCAAATCGTCAATGGATGTACAAAAGATTAACCAAAGGTCTGTATGATCCTGAATTCCTAAGAGGTGTACAACAATTTATTGAGTTCGCTATGAGTCATCCAGAAGGAAGGGATGGTGAGAGACTAAGGTGCCCATGTAACCGAAAGAAATGTCAGAATAGAAACTTTGAAAATGTTCATACTGTCCATGGGCATTTATTAAAAGAAGGTTTTGTACCGGGATATCATGTATGGTATTTGCATGGAGAACGTGAAGTTGCGGAAACTATAGATCAAGATGAAAGAATGCACAACTGGGAACATACTATGAATAACCTACCGGTTGATGTTAGTGAATTTGATGATCCTGGACCTAGTACGTCTTATCATAGAATGGTTCATGAGGCTGCTGGTCCCGCATTTGCTCTAGATGATATGGAGGAATTACCTAATCCTGATGCCCAACATTTTTATGATATGCTTGATTCTGCAAATCAAGAAGTGTGGCCTGGTTGTGAAACACACTCAAAATTATCAGCTGTTGCTCGTTTGTTGCATATCAAGGCTGAACATCACCTCTCTGAAAGATGTTTTGATGATATTTGTCAATATGTGAATGAGATGATTCCGCCTGATAATGTGATGCCAAAAAATTTCTATGAAACAAAAAAGTTAATGAGGGGAATGAACATGCCAGTTGAAAAAATTCATACTTGTGTCAATGCCTGCATGATTTACTGGGGAGAGGATAGTGAACTTGTAAATTGCAAGTTTTGTAGTCATCCCAGGTATAAGCTTACCAGTCAAAGATCTATTCAGAAGAAAAATCTTGTACCATTCAAACAGATGTATTACTTTCCTCTTACTCCACGACTGCAACGAATGTATGCTTCCACAGCAACTGCTTCACACATGCGATGGCACGCTGAACATGAAGTTGAAGAAGGCGTGATGCGTCACTGTTCAGATGCACCTGCATGGAAGCATTTTGATAAGATGCATCCATCTTTTTCAGAGGAAAATCGTAATGTTAGATTGGGACTGTCCACTGATGGGTTTCAGCCATTTGGTCAAACAGGAAAGCAATATTCATCTTGGCCAATAATTGTGACACCATACAACTTACCTCCTTGGATGTGTATGAAAGATCCATATTTATTTTTATCTGTTATAGTTCCTGGACCAAAGAATCCTAAGCATCAACTAGATGTCTTCTTGCAGCCTTTGATTGTTGAGTTGAAGAACATATGGAATGTAGGTGTCAACACATATGATATCTCTAAGAAGCAAAATTTTCAAATGCGAGCTGCTTTGATGTGGACAATAAGTGACTTTCCTGCATATTCGATGTTGTCTGGATGGAGTACTGCAGGCAGGCTAGCATGTCCATATTGTATGGAGAATTCTGATGCTTTTACTTTGACAAAAGGTGGTAAGCAGTCCTGGTTTGACAACCACCGTAAGTTTCTGCCACTTAATCATCCATACAGAAAGGATAAGAACTCATTTAGAAAGAATAGGGTAGTAACCATGCCGCCTACCCCATTACGATCAGGAGAAGATGTCTTAAAAGAGATAGAAGAACTAGGACTTAAAAAGGTAACAGAACTTGGGGCTGATATTATTAATCGTCAGATTAGTAAGTTTTCTGGTTGGAAGAAGAGAAGCATATTCTGGGATTTGCCATATTGGAGTACCAATCTCATTCGGCATAATCTAGATGTAATGCACATTGAGAAGAACTTCTTTGAGAATGTGTTCAACACAGTGCTGGAGGTAGATGGTAAAACAAAAGATAATCCCAAATCAAGAGAAGACTTGAAAGAGTTCTGTCGACGCCCTGAATTACATGTTGTTGATGGGAAGTATCCGAAAGCTATTTACACACTGAAAGAAGAGTCAAAAAAATTGTTGTGTGAATGGGTGAAAAATCTAAAATTTCCTGATGGATATGTCTCGAATATGGGAAGGTGTGTGGACATGAAAAAACACAAGTTATTCGGTATGAAAAGTCACGATTGTCATGTATTTATGCAAAGATTGGTACCTGTTGCATTCCGTGAGCTATTACCCAAAAAAGTGTGGGAAGCACTTACTGAGATGAGCCTTTTCTTTAGGGATATCACTTCTACAGTAATTCGTGAAGAGGATATGGTAAGACTACAACAAAAAATACCTGAAATACTTTGTAAATTAGAGCGTGTATTCCCTCCTAGCTTCTTTGACTCAATGGAGCATCTCCCTGTGCATCTCGCTTACGAAGCAATGATAGCTGGTCCGGTACAATATCGATGGATGTATCCATTTGAGAGGTAAGACTTCATTTATATATTCAAGTACTTTATTTCTTTTGCAATTAAACTTATTTTATTAATCACCAGGCGACAATAAAAAGCTTAGGGAGGAGCCAAACAACAACCTTCCCTTCTCAGACAACGCGTAAATAACCTTACAATCCTTATGTCAATCCTAATCATTATCTCTAATATAAAGTTATAATCTAATTAAAGAGAACTTGAAAGCTCAAATAACCTATTGCTTCTTCTTAACTAGTTGCATAGGTCAGTCTTGACAACATGAAATATTATGACATACAAGATTTTTATAAGGAACTTCTTTTGCAAAACCTCTTAAAGTTTATAAGTATATTGATATTTTATACTCCCCCCTTATGATCTGTTTGTATATATAAATTGATAATCTGCCAGAATTTTCACATATGAAACATCTTTCTTATCATCCAAGAAGCATATCAGGAAACTCTATGTGATCTGGCAGTCTCCTGTCATTTATATAGTGTCTATGGACCCAATTAATCCATAGTTTTCCTTGTTCTGACTCAACAACAACAACAGTTTGCATGTTGCAGCTTGATTCCAGGTCTTTAAATAATTATTCAAGCCTCTTGAACCTTTAGGAAGAGTCACCTTGTCCCAGACTACAAGTTTCCTTTTAGTAATATTGGTTTCCCCTGTTCATAAATATTTCCTACACGCAGTTTCGATGAGTTTAATAACCTTTTGTGGTTGCAAAAACAGATGTAATATGTATGCTTGGATGCAAAAAATTACTGCTCTAATTAGCTGAAGTCTCCCAACATATGATAATTCTCTAGCTATCCAGTTAGTGATCTTTATTATAATTTTATCGACTAAAGGTTTGCTTTGCAAAATTGTCATCCTTTCAGTAGAAAGAAGAACTTTTTTTTGAGAAAGTTCAGTAGAAAGAAGAACTCATAAGTATTTAAATGGTAAGTCACCTATTTCATAGTACAACACCCTCAATATGCAATTTCTTTCATCTGTCCCTAACCACCAAAATAGACTTGACTATTTAAGTACTTTGTTTTCATCATTATGAGTGACTAATGACTTGAGCTTTTGTGCTATTTTCAGAAATCTCCGAAAATATAAATATAATGTTCGAAATAAGGCACATGTCGAAGGATGCATATGCAACGCACATATAGTTGAGGAAGCTTCATCATTTTGTTCACACTACTTCGAGCCTCATGTTTACACAAGGCATAGAAAAGTGCCACAGAATGACGATGGTGGTATGGATGAACAAGATGGATACGATGATAATCTTTCTATATTCACCTATCCAGGTCGGGGATTTGGGGAACTAAATCGTAGATATCTTACTAAAGAAGAACTTAAAGCAGCTCATATTTATATTTTACTAAATTGTAGAGAAGTGCAGCCATATGTGGAGTAAGATTTCAAACTTTTGCTTTCATTTATACACTAAAATTATCAGAAAAAATCTTACATATTCTTTTTCTTTTATGTGATCCAAAGGAATTTTATTGACTCTCTTCATCAAATGTTTCCACAAATTACGGAGCAGGAAGTGGACAGAAAACTTGATGAAGAATTTGCATCATGGTTCACAAGATATGTGAGCAGTTGTACAATATCTTTTCATCTGTACTTACTTTACTTATAAGAAACTCTAATACTTTTTTAATTTGATAGGCCCGAGTCCACATAGATAATCAGTTCATCAAGGCGCTTGCAGAAGGTCCATGTCGATCAGCGAAGCCATACACTGGTTATAATGTCAACGGCTTTAAATTTCACACTAAAGGACGCAGTTTGTCTAGAGCATTTAATAACAGTGGAGTTTGCATAAAAGGAACAAATTATAGTGCAGATGAGAATGACTACTATGGTGTGCTTACTGAAATTCTTGAATTGGAGTACAAGGGCAGTACACCAATCAAAAGAACTGTTTTATTTAAATGTGAATGGTTTGACCCCACACCAAACGTAGGAATGAAGATTCACCCACAATATAAACTTGTGGATATCAATCATAGAAGAAAATTGAGGAAGTACGAACCATTTGTTTTGGCAATGCAAGCGGCTCAAGTGTATTATGCTACTTATCCTAGCTTACGATGTGATAAGAGTGATTGGTGGGCTGTGTGCAAAACAAAAGCTCGGGGTATTTTGGATATGCCTCCATCATCTTTAGTGTCCCCTCTAGTAGATGTTGCTGAGCCTTTCCAATGTGACGAAGATGGTTTAAGATTTGATGTAGTGTCCGATAGTGAAACTATTGTCCGGAATGATCCAAATGGCGAATTCATAAACTTGAGAGATGAGGATGATAATTTAGATGATGAGACAGAGTTTCATGATGAATTAGAATCAGAATCAGATGATGAAAATGAGAATGAAGAGGCGTACTATGAAAGTGGCAGTGAATAGAGTCAAAGTGCTCCAATCTCTTCAAATATAGGAGTTAGAGTTACTAAAATGTAGTATATAAGTTGATTTTATATTTCGTCTCTTTTACCAGTATACTTATTTTGTTTTAATAGTTCTCCTGGTTGTTTTGTTTGAACAACTATTCCCAGTATGATTCTAGATCTATGTTTGGAATAGTGATGAGATTATTTTATTTATAGAAGTGTTTATATATTTATCTGCTAACTAGATTAACACATTTTTTCTTAAATTTCAGAGGGATCTTGTTCTTGAAGTGATATATCAACTAACTATCTATTCTTGTTATAATTAGATCAATCATGATTCAATCATTATGATATTACTTCATCCACATTTAACTTTGAAATTGTAGATATGGCACCTAGGGGGGGTGGACGTTGTATATATTCTGGAAAAAGGACAGTAGATCCAGTGGCATCTCCTCTAATGTCGAGTTTCGCACGTGATCAAGCACCATCGTTGCCTGAACTGCCAACACTAGTTACGCCAGATTCAGTTGCAGTCAACATATTGGGACCATCTTCATCTGTGGGGATCGAAATACGAAGGAATGACATTGTATCCACAACTTCGTCAAATACAACTGATGATACCCGCATCCCAATTGAAATCGTCATGGGAAGGTAAGTGTACAATATTGTTTCATTTACATTGTTTTTCTACATGCAAGAAAATAAGATATGTTGATTTTCTTCCATACTTTTTTTTATATAAATGTTTACAAGTTCTGTTGATTTTCTTAAATTGTATTAGTGGGGAATGAATTACAAATTGAGGTGTTTTTAAATCAATACAAAAAAATCATTCTTGAAGAAAGTAGCTTGTTCACTAATGTCTACACTTCTCTTATATAAGAAGCAATAGTTGAATGTGGCAACATCATATGGTAAGGAATTTATAGAATGGGGCAACAGAATTCCCCATGTGCAGTTCCCCAGAACTTTTACTCTTGACCTACATGTTCAGATTATGTGGCAAATTTATTGTTTACTTTGCTTTTATTGGTGTGTATGGTGTGACATTTCTTTGATATCAACAGTCCTCATTCCCTGAAGTTTTTCTTATCTTTGCAGTATATCATTAGATTTCATACTAGAACTTTTTTTTACTTGTTCTAGATTAAGCTTAGATCTGAATCATGTATTGAATCTGAGCTCAGTATCGGCTCCTCCCAGCTAGTCATTTCAAGATATGATAATGACAGGATTTTATAATTTATATCTAATCCTTGTCTCTTTGATAACACTTTCATATGTGTCATATGTTTCTTCCTTACTGCCTCGACCTTTTTAAGATCTTATATTGTCGCTAAAGAAACTGATAATACACTCTAGACACTGCTTGATGTTTATAAATAAAATTGAGTATTGAAATAATTACTTGTTATATATATATACAAGTTTGGAGCCAAGTAACAATGTATCTCGGGCGATCACAAAAATCTTTAAGGAAAAATTGGAT
>JAJONQ010000593.1:0-48860 GCA_036250385.1 Solanum microdontum
GATGTCGGTATTATTTTCTCAATTAAATATAAAAATACCGACCTCATGAGGTCGGTATTTTATATTAATTTATTTTTACTATTTAATGTTACCGACATACGGAAGTTGGTATTATAATTTTTTTTGTTTTTTATTTTACACAAAACCTATTGAGAAAAAATAAAATATTGGTATTTATTTATTTTTTTAATACCGACATCAAGAGGTCGGTTTTTATTGTAATTCATTTTTTTCGAGAAAATTTCCGACCTCCAGAGGTCGGAATTTGGTTTTCCCGCTTTCCGCAAACTGACCTCCGGATGTCGCTTTTAAAAGTAATTAGATGAAATAAAAATAACGACCTCCGGATGTCGCTTTAATTAATAGTAATTAGATGAAATAAAAATACCGACCTCCGGATGTCGCTTTAATTAATAGTAATTAGATGAAATAAAAATACCGACCTCATGAGGTCGGTATTTTAATTACATACTACCGACATTCGGAAGTCGGAATTATAAAATATTTAATTGAGACCAAATTCCGACCTCAGGAGGTCGGAATTTTTAATGAATTACAATAAAAACCGACCTCTTGATGTCGGTATTATTTTCTCAATTAAATATAAAAAATACCGACCTCAGGAGGTCCGTATTTTTATTGTAATTTATTTTTTCCGGGAAAATTCCGACCTCCGGAGGTTGGAATTTGGTTTTCCCACTTTATTTTGCATAAAAACCGACTACTTGTAAATATCGACCTCCGGAGGTCGGAAATTACCGACCTCCATTTGAGGTCGAAAATTTTTAGGTCGGTATTCACTGTTTTTTTAGTAGTGCCTATAGCCTCTTGTTCATAAATGTGTCACGACTCACACCAATGAACAAGACTCTACTAGACGTTGCTTGTGAAACTTTGAACCTAAAAACCATTTCCGAAACCTTAAGCTCTGATACCAAGTTTTGTCACGACCCGAGAGTGCCCCCTAGTAGTTACACGGCATACTCATCCTTTAAGAGGTCTAATACAAGCCTATTAGCTCATTCATTGCATAGACAATAGTAAATAGTGCGGAATTAAAAACTTTATTCAAAATCAACTATTTAAATCTCATTTAAAACATCCTTCAAAGACACGGCGGAAGGTAAGTCTCACATGGCCATCCTTAGACAAACATAACAAGATAGGGTCATGGCCCTTTATACAATCGAAAATGCTAAAGTCTATTACAAGAGTCTCAATATAAAACTAGAAACATGGAATCCTTGTCCTTGACCTATGAGGACATACCAAGATAGGTCTTGAGAGAACTCTAATCCCATGCTTCACTAGAAAATGCTATCACTTGCCAGAACCTACACTTTGTGGAAAATAAAAGAATGGGGTTAGCACAATTAAGTACCAAGTATGATGACCATGCAAAAACATGCTAAAAAGGACATTTTTGTTCAAATCATGCTTGTATGCCATTTTTGTAAAAGTCTTCATAACATGATATTAATGGTATAATAATCAACACATCCAACATAAGAGTCCTTCATCACAATATAAACATAATTGTCAAGTAGGTCATTTCAACCTTTGAGACCTCTATCTAAAGTTACCCTAAGACATACCTAAGTAAGACATGAAGTCGCTGCCCATACAACCTCTTCATATCACACCTAGGTATTCCTCAAGGCTACAATAGACAAGGACCTTTACATTTATACAAAAAATGCTAAGTATTCATTTCATCAATCTAAGCTACTCATTCATCATTCCATTTAGACAATAAGTCAACATTTTCATTAAGCCATTTAGGACATATTCATTCCTTTAGAGGACTTGCATTCCTTAGCCATTAAGGCTTAGGGAACTCACTATAGTATCTTCAAAGTCTACTCGTGCCATGTGTAGATAGCATCCCATACTACTACCTACACGTTGTAGAACCTATCCAATAACTAGAATGCACATCCCACATGAGGGGAATATGCATTAACCGACATAGACCATGAGAGCTAGACATGGAATCCGGTGTTCTAGCCCCACACCGCAAAGAGGTTTTCTACTTGCCTAAGGTACAACTCGATGATATTTTAGCATTGGTGTAGACCACTAGCTAATATATCTCCTATGTGGGCACATAGTTATGGGGTAGGAAGATGTTCTTTGGAACTCTAACCTAACATTTGGAGAGTTTCCATCTAACCCTATCTACTCGGTCCTTAGCTTCCATTCCCATAGAGTATTTCATTCACATTCATTGTACTTGAGAGGGCTACCAATACTATGTCTACCAACCTAAAGTATATTACCCAAGAAAGAGTTTCCTGCACTAGGACTTCCGATGCAAGGTACACTAATGATAGCTCATGACTTTCCAAGAAGGGTGCCATCTACATTGGGTCTACCGGTTCAAGATCATTACTCATTCATTCATGAAAGGGAACCTATACTAGGTGTACCAATTCAAGACATCAATCACACTTCATGGAGGGGATACCACATTTGGTCTACCGGTCCTAAGATACATTCATCACATCACATTCAATTACACAAGGAGGATGACCTAGGCCTACCAAATCAATGTGGAAGTTTACATTACATTACTAGGAGAACCTTTCAAATTAGATCAACCTCATACATGATCAATAAGAGGGAACATACTTTCCATCACAATACAGTAATACTTCATACAAGATCACTATTGAGATCACATAAACCTTCACATAGTACAACCATCAATACAATAACATGATAACACCTAAATTCACCATATAATGCCTTCATGGCCATAATCACAATACATTCAATATATAAACACCTCCACCATAAGTGGATCAAACCATACAACAACAATTCTACAATAACCTGAAGTTAGGTCAACTTACCATTCTCCAAGGCAATGATCACCATTACTCAGTTCCCCAACAATCACCATAATAAGGTATATGTAAAAATATAAATAAATAATACAATTCAATCTAAGCATAATTCAATCAACATCCAATCATGATAAAAAAAAAAACCCACTTCATAAGCCAAATTTAGGAATTTAGAGAAATCATTGGTCCATATGGTTTTTCATCTAAAAACATCAATTAAACATCAATATAATCTTAGTTTATCAATTGAAATCATTTGATGCAAGAACCCATGAGATTGAGTAAGAATTGGGGTTTTTCATAAACTTTGGATACTTGAAAACTCTTTTGAAATTGACTCTAGGGTAAAGTTTGCCCGATATAAAGGATCACCATACCTTAAGCTTGATGAATCCTACGAAATTGAAGTCACATCCCCCTTGAAATACAAGCTATAGCTTGATCGTCACCTTGACCTTTAATGGAGTTCTAGAGAGAACCTTTTTGGGAGGGAAGCATTTTGTTTTGGGGTAATTTGAAGAATGAATTCTAAATGGGGATATTAATGTTTTAATACATTAAAATACCTAAAATAACCGTCCAAGACTTAATTGAAACGTGGGGTGAATTTACCAATTCACCCCTAATGTTGGCCGAACTAGATAGCAGCACCAGTGGCCACTTACGACCACCACCTACGTTCCGTAGGTGGGGTGACAAGCCGTCCTGGTGTCTCATCGTTTGGGGACTGAGACTTGGTCATGGGAGCTAAGGCTCTCTAGACTAAGTCTTGACCTACGACTTGGACTTACGGGGCGTCGTTTGATTTAAGGGGCATAGGTTGCCACCGTAAGTCAAGCAGTCCCGACAGCTTTTTGGCCAATGTTGGGGTCCTCCTTAAGGACCCCCAGGGTGGTCCTTGGGGATTCGTACCCAAACGTTTAACCCCTATACATTTCCATCTAGGTATGAGAGTCACTTATATGAGTTTTAGACTTCAAACAACACACCAAACTCCAATGACAAGACACTAGCACACACACTAGCACCAAGGACTAGTTTTCAGATGTCATGGTCGTCTCTTGATGTTTGACCTCAAAACTCTTTAAACTAAAGTTCAACAGCCATATTTCATCTTTTTAATCAGTTAACAACTTCTAACCAACCTTAGATTTCATTTAGCTAAACCTTAGCTAGGGCTTACTAGTTCATACGGGGTGTTACATTCATAGAGCGTGGAAGAAGAACTGGGGTAGGAGGCACTTATGGTGCCTTAGACACTGGAGGTGCTGGGGTGTAGGTGGTGTAGAAAGTCGGGCTAATAGGTCATGAGCTTCCTTAGAACGAAAATCACCAGCCTCCATTTTAAAGACTCAGTAGCAGCAGGCACTGACCTATGAATTGGAGTCCTAGACCCCGCAACTTCCTCATTTTCTAAATTAGAAGTTGTCAGATGGGTTGAATTTATTCCCATGTTGTCTTAACTATAAATGCTTGAACTAGAACTCGGAACCACTGGCTTTTTCCCCTTTCCTTTACCTCATTCTAAGGAAGTGTTTGCTGAGTAGATCAGGGAGGGGCAACCTTCACAATAATAACGACCCATTTAGCCATCTTTCGGGGTGGTGGACGTTTCCTTAGAACATTTGGTCTATCCATATCTCTCAAAACAAACAAACAAGATTCCTGCTTTGTACCTAAAATAGTGAGGAAGGCTTGGAATCATCATGGAGGTCTAGTGTGATGCTTGAGGAAATACATGCTTTACAGGAAAACTGCACATAGGATTTGGTGGATTTACCTAACAGAAAAAATCTAGTGGGATGTAAGTGGGCGTTCATGGTTAAAGTTAATAAATACGGTTCTATGGTAAGACTTAAGGCCAAGATTGTGGCTAAAGGTTATGCTCAGACAAAGAGTTGGCCTTCACAAAAATTGGATATCAAGAATATTGTCCTTCATGTTGATCTTTGAAAGGAAGTATATATGGAGCAACCACCTGCTTTTTTCTTTATCAATGGGAGTATGGGAATGTCTATCATTTGAAGAAGTCCTTGTATTTCTTAGGCTTGGTTTGGCAAGTTTTGTAAGATAGTTCAAGAATTTGGGTTTAAAATGAGCAATTGTGATCACTCAATTTTCTTTCAGCAATCAAGAACTGGCACTATCCGTCTTGTTGCATATTTTGATGACATTGTCATTGCAAGAAGTGATTTTTCATAACCCAAGGGTACACCCTAGGCGTAATATGACGTATGAGATCTCAAGAGGCCATACAGAATCCACCTACAATTGATCATATAAGACAATAGAAGTAAAAACATGAAAGAAAGCATTTCATATATCAAAAGTTTAACAAAGCAGAAGTCTAACATAAGTCTCAAAGCCATCCAATACATTATAAGGAAAGAGATTGAGGCTGACTCATACATCACTTACAAAGTTTGAAACTAAAAGACAAAGATATATAATGTCTCGGTCCTCGGATCATGAGGACTCACAAATCAAATGAAAAACTCATGTAGATATTTAGCCATGAGTGTACGGAGTAGGAACGCCGTACCTTACATTTATGAGATAATATAGGCACAAGTATGCATTAGTACATAAAATATACTAAGTATGGGGCAATATGAATAAAAATGAACGTGATAGTATAAATGGTTTAAAACCTATAGACATGATCAATAATTTGACATTTTAACATGAGGAAATAAAAAATGGAAATTATAAGATATAGTCAATGCATTTGGAGTAACAGACATAAGAAAAGTTTTGAGTAAAACATAGTCATTTTTGTGAGATTTTTAGCTTTAACCGACAATAAGACCATGAGAGCTATATCATGGAATCCGGTATATCCCTCGTACCAAAAGAAAGAGAAACCACATGCAAGGGTAGAATCCGTACATATACCATATTTTCCTGATGTGAATCCACTAGCTTGGTAATTTAAGACAATCCACGAAGGCAGGCAGCTTGGGACTAGAGGTTGCTCAAGAAGAATTGAGGATTTAAAACTTTGATGGAACCCTAGCTCTTCTTCTTCTTCTTCTTCCTTAGCCTTGAGAGAATTTGAGAGGATGACTTTGGTGAGTCTTAGGGAATTTAGGAGAATGATTTGAAAGTGAGTGATTTGGGGCATTAACCCTTTATATAGGGCTTAGGGTATAAGGAAAAACAACGTAGTTTTGATTTAATAAAATTAGGGAAAAGACCCAAAAGCCCCTTTAAAAAACTGTTGGACTTCAACATATGGTTCAGACCTATGGACCATAAGACTTTCCACTGTCCATATTGGTCAACCATAGAACAACTACTGTGTCCATAATTCCATCATATTTTTTACGGAACGTTTCTATGGTCGTAGGACTTCCTAGTGTCTGTAGAAACCAACAATACCCCACTTTGACCCTTAAAATTTCACCAAGTCTGTGACTTATCTACTAGGCCTATCTACGACTCGTACAAGGAATGACAAATCGTCCTGAAGAACCGTAAAAAAGGGCGTCAAGACTTGATTTCAAAAATGTATTTCCCCTTCCTATGGTTGCTATTTATGGCCCATATAAGCTTCTACGGTTCATAGATGAGAACCGTAGACACAACCTGCAACCCAAAAAATTATTATCCTTCTTTTCCAAATCAGAGGTGTTACAATAACTCCCCTTGGGAACATTCATCCTGGTGATGCTTATCGTGACCAACGACACTAACCTACGATTTGAGTGTTTACGATCGTCGACAATATTATAACCCAACCAAGGGTTGGGCTCGTGTCCCAAGGGAGCGGTTTCGAGAATATGTAGTTAATTACAATTTCATTCTAATTTGTCGTAGCTAAAGAGATTTATGAATAAAAACATTGTAAATTAAGGGGGCGACACGAAAGTGTCAAATATCGATGGGGTTTTTCTCACAAATATAGTAAAAACGGTAAAAAAGTAAAGGGAATCAAGTATGGAGAGAAGTTCTTGGGGTGTGACCGCAATACAAATTGATATAAATCATTGGGTACAAGCTTTCGATAGGAAATTTCAAGATAATAATGACTGGGTTAAGCTTTAGATAGAAATAAGTTCTCTCTTAAGCAACTTACCCCGTTTCAAATGGGTTCCTCTTGGACACCCATTTGCCGCATGAAGGCCATCCTACGCCTTACCTCGCTCACTCTTTCAAGTTGAGTGTTAGGATATGGGACTAGGGCTCACCCTCTCCGGATGAACCTCATGTCGATCCACTCCTTAGGGTATCAGTCTAGCGGTCTTGGTTTTGCGACCTCTCTCTCTCGCAAGCTCAAAACACATGGGTGGTTTTGTATTTGCAACTAAAAAACCATTAAATTAAACCACAACCACTAGGTGAAATCACCATTAAAATACATCTAATCTATCAGCAAACAAAACCCAACAATAATATCAACACATATTTGCTAAATCACACCCCAAGAATGGGGTTTTTTAGCTACACATCAAGAACTAAGCAATTACACCTAAAATGATATTAAAATCAAATGGGTATAAGAAATTAAACCTTGATTTAAGCCAAGGAAGAGGAATGGAGAAGCCAACTTCCAACTTGAGGAAGATGAACTCCTTCTATCTTCAAGTCTTCAAAAAAACCCTCTCCAAACTTAAGAGAAAAGTACCAGAAAAATTGTATTCTCAGGTAAAAACTATAATAATGTCCGGACCCTTAATAATAATAACTAAGGCTAGTATTTATAATTTTCAGATTTAGTGTTGCGGATCATCATTCAGTGAGATTAGTGGGAATCACCGATCGAATCTGCGATTGGCCTATCGGTTGATTCCTCGCCTTTTGTGCTTGCCTTCAACTTCTTCATGTCCTGGACCATTGGGCGGTATAGCAATGCTTTGCGGAACTATTCGGCGTAGCGCCGACTGCTCCTTTCTCTACCGAATTGGTCCTCTTCATTCAGGGCTCAACGTGCTGGAACAAAAGGCAAATTGTGTCCCTTTGGTGACTCGCCAAGTGTGCTTTGCGAAGCTCAGGCTTCGGTTTCTTCGTTCTTTTCAGCCTTTTTGTTCCTTTTTTTGCGCGTAAGTGTCCATGCTTTCACTCAAACTTCAAATACCTGAAACTTAAGAGTTTTCATCAGATATTGAGAGAAAATAAGCATTTGAGGAAGCTATTTCTATCAAAATAAAGCCCTAAATGAGTCCAATATGTGAACTCATCAACACCTCCAACTTAAACCTTTGCTTGTCCTCAAGTAAAACTCATGTTCAACAGTTCAAATAGGATGTCTAAAAATAGTGCTACACAACACTTATTCATGAACATACACAACAAGATTCAGACTACTCATGCAAAGATCAATTGTGTACTCAAAGATTCAGGTTGTGACAATCTCAAGCTCGCATTACTTGCTTCAAATGCAGGTTCAAGCTCAACAAAAGCATTCGAATCCCCTCACACAAATGATGATTCCATCTTCACACACAAGTGCATAAGCAATTTAAGGTTCGGGAATCAGATACAACGCTTACTCTCACAAAGAGGAACACAATGCATGCTTTCACCCATAGGTTTGCCCTTATTTTCCAATCAACATTTTCTTCAGCTGTCTCAAGATAAAAAAGGTCTTTCTAAGGCTTATAATGGGGTTGAGTGCAAAGGTATGGTCATTTAGGCTTAATGACTGATAATCCTCATGAATTTTGGTGCTCATAACACTTCCTTTCCTTCTCTTTCATCCTTTTATTGAGTGCTCAAGAGTCATCCTATTATTCTCTTCCATGGATTGGTTGGAAACCCCGTTTCTTTCACACTTTATTTCACAACTTTCTTTTTCATTCTTTTCTTTTCTCTTTTATTTATATATATATATATATATATATGTATATATATATGGAGGGTTTCCATTATTTCGCAACACCATGGGTTAAGGGAGACTTTCCTTGCATTTCTTTGACTCTTCCTTTTCCTTTTCACCTCACCCCCAACTTAGGTTTTTGGCCTAAGTTGGCTACTTCAACCAAACAAACATGAGGATTAAGGGCAATGGATATAGAAAGGTATAGTCTTCATTCCGTTTCTTCCAAAGAAAGCTAAGGCTCAAGGGGTGTTCAAGAGAGATTCACACACTCACAAGGGAGGTCACAAGAGAGGTATATGTCAAATTGGCTCACACTCTTCAAAAGTACCTAAGATCATCTCAAAAGAAAGCGTTACTTAATTGACTGGACTAAATTGGAAAATTCTAGGTGTTGTCAAGCATGGTTCAAAGTAAGCTTATCACATAAGGCATCAACACTTAAGTCAAACAAGACTTCACACTTTTGCTAGTATGCAATGGTCATTACAGGAGAATCAATTTGACACATGTCTAATCACAACGGGATGCAAAGAGTTCACATAGTCTATGGAACTTCATTTTTCCTCATTGTAGCCGTATACTTATGTTTGTTCGATTGAGAGCACTATTCAAGTCATCGGTATTGCTTGAAACCGAAACATAAATTTGCAAGAGACCAACCACTTTCAACACAAGAGCTTGCAAATATTTTCGAAAAAATGAAAATTTTTCGAAAGGGTCAAATCTTTTTACAAATGAAAAACATAAAGGAGCCACAGGCTCAAACATCCACAAAAAACAGATAAAATAATTTGAAACAGACAACCCAAATATGCACACAAACAACCCAAATATGTACACAAGCAAGCCTTAATATGCACACAAAAATGGAGCTCATATCACCACAAATCATGTGTCCTCAAATGCGAATAATAAATATTCAGAAGTGAACGTAAAGAAAGATAGAGAGGGAGGTAAAATGGGGATTCTGTTTAAGCAATCGCTCCATCTGTCTAGGAATTGGTGCCAGAGATATCAGGATTCTTGGTTACTCCAGGAGTGTTAGATGCATTGGAGACGGTAGAATGCATGTTTACCATGGAAACCAGCACTGCTGCACCCATCAATATTTTGTCAATTTCCATCTGATCTTCGTTTTCGGTATCCATTGCTTCCTCAATAATGTCCTTATCTGTATCTGCCTCTAACTTAGGTCCAGCTATTTGTTCAACTTTGGTGGTTGCCTGAGGCATTCTTAGCACGTCTGGAAATGCCTCTGTCTCGTAGACCATGGGTATATCAGTGGACTTCAGCTGGTCCACATCAATTCTCAGTGCAGTAATATCAGTCTTCAATGTTGCCACCTTGTTTGTGGCTCCTTGGTCACACTCGTACACTGTTATTCTGGCTTTGAGTTCATCAATGGTGGCTCTTATAGGTGTCACAACCTTAGTCAGGGCATATTTGATCATGCCTGGAATGGAGGTTTGCAAGATGACAATTTGACGATTTGCAGAAAGAGCAAGCTGTCCTATCCTGATCAGGATTGCCCGTGTGATCAGGATATAGGAGGTCATAACAACAATGGATTTGTTTGGCAAGGTAGCAACAGAAGAACATGTTATATCAGAAAAGAGGAGTATTGACGTGAACATACCTCAAGGTTTAGGAGCTGGGTTAGGTAAAAGTGTCCTTGCAGGTTTGGTTTTAGGGGCTACCACTTTCTTCTGTTTCTTCCCTGCCTGCTCCTTAAGTTACTCAACTTCGAATCTCCAGATGTCAATGGAGGATGTGGGAGTGACTTCTACATCCACCTTGGTATCTCAAGGTACTTGAGCACATTGATATAGTTTTGTGATCAATAACTGGGGTAGAAGTGAAGTTTCGTGCTGCTCTCATGCTTTTACTTGCCACACTTTGTCAAGTTCAGTACTTTGGGGTTCTGAGTATGCTTCCTCACTCTCAGAGGTGGTGAAGTAGGGGTCATAGACGCTATCATTGTCCAAGCTCACTTTTGGTGTCGCAGGTGCCTTTCCTTTGCCCTTCTCTTTCCTATCGATCGCATCAAGTTTCTTTGCTTTGCCTTTGTTGGTGGCTGCCTTCCCATTTAAAGCGCTCCTTGTTTCCTTCCCTTGACGTAGTGCTCGTCCCGCGACTTTAGGTTTGGCCATAGCTACAATTTCATTGAAGCAAGTTAAATAGGCTTGATTTCTTATGAATCACAATCAGATCCCCAACAATTCATCTAACCACTGGTAGCATTCAGCAATGGGGGACTATTTGTTGAACGTTATAGTGCGATAAAGATTAAAGATGCAGACTAGGGGCGATCAAGAATTCTTTCGGTGAGTCACCGAACGCCCTTTATGCAGGCAGGTTTCTCACCAAAATTCACAGAATCATTAAAATGCAGCACTAGAATTAAAGGCGAACTGGAACATTGGGCGTAACGCCAAGTGTTTCGGCGAACTCAGTCTTGATCGCCAATCAACCCACTTCCCAAGCTATGATTCATTTTCTTGAGATCGGCCCTGCAACCTTTAGAAATAAAATTAGGAATAAGCACAACTCGGATTATGGTTGGATTCACCTCAACCAATGCTCCGGGGTACTTGGCTTTCTCCCAAATCGACATCAATTACAAGAAAATGCGGTCAAGCACAATTTTCCTCAAGCTTTTCACCAATGAGCAAGATCTCATCAGAAATGACACTAGGGTTGACATCATAAAGTTATAATAAGTAGACAGACATGCTGACACTACCAGAGAGGCCCAACATATTCATCTGAATAAAACAACTTGCAAGAGTTCAAACACTATACTAGAAAGTGGGTTGTGAAAGGCTAACCTTCGTTGCTGATTTGGCCAAGATTGTGATGCTAGGCAGTAGATTAATCTGAATCCAAACACTAATTAATCAGCTAAAAATCCTTACTGAGTACAAAAATAAATTTTAAAACACTAAGTAGGTGTTATTTTGTGCGACTAGAGAGTGAGAGAACTTGAAAGAGGTTTAGGGTAGAATTCCGTGACTTTATACAACTTACCTAGATCTCACCCATTCGGCGACGTTAGTAAAATTTTCTCAGCTATTTGGCGATCCGCCAAGTGGATATGAACTTCACCGAATTTCATAGGGCCTTCAATTGCATGAAGATCCAACTGGTGGTCTTCATCGGGGTCACTGATTAAATCGGTGATTCACCAACTGGGTTTATGCCCTCTGTTCCATACCTTTCAAGTATCTTCCACACACAAACCTGGAAAAAAATAAAGCACCTTTATTTTAAAAATAACAAATTAAGAACACTTAGGGGTTTTGGGTTGCCTCCCAAACAATGCCTTAGTTAATGTCGTGGCACGACATAAAGTGGTGCTTATACTCCACTAATGGGGTTTGCCTCTATGTCACCAGGCAATCCTTCTTTTGAACCTTGACGTAGCTCAATCAACACTTGCATCATTTGGGATTCCAACACTTGAATGAGCATAGCATGTGCAGTTGTCTTCTGGTAAATCACCAAGACATTCTCTTTGAGCTCCTCTAACAGCTTATGATGCTCGTTAGATTTCTGTAGTAAGAGTGCGAACATCTCTTTGACCAGTCCATCCTCCCTATTCTCAATTTTCTTCCATTTGTGAGGAGGGACGTAACGCCCTTCCTCGTGGTGTTGGGCTCCTAAATCCTCAAGTTTCTTTGTCAGCTCACCCTACTGCGTTAGCAGGGTCACCAAATGGAAGTCTCTTCTTGTTCTTTTGTTACCTGGTTTGTTTAAATTGTCCAGTAGTTTAGCTGCTGATCCATATGACTACCGTAACAGATTACCTGAGGCAAGTTGCTCAGACATCATTCTGCTCCCTAGGTTGAGACCTCGGTAGAATGACTGTATCGGGGATTCCATAGGTAGGGCATTGTCCCTGGAGTGCTTCGTATCTCATCCCTGCTTCATGAAGTTGTTCACCTTCTGATTGTCTAAAGGTATGAATCTTATCTCGAAACAACATCACTTCCACTAGAGAACATTCCATCTTCTTGCATGTATTAGTTAACATATTTACCTTAGAACAATCAACACCAAATAAATGCAAAACTAAAAGCAAATTCAGTAAACTACGACTGAAACGAAAACATAAATACTACTTAACTACATTTTCTCGTGACACCACTCCTCGGCAGCTGCGCCATTTTGATGCCTATCGTGACCAACAACACTAACTTATGATTTGAGTGTCTACGATCATCGACAATATAGTAACCCAACCAAGGGTTGGGGTCGTGTCCCAAGGGAGCGGTTTCGAGAATATGTAGTTAATTAGAATTTCATTCTAATTAGTCGTAGCTAAAGAGATTTACGAATAAATACATTGTAAATTAAGGGGCCGACAAGAAAGTGTCAAATATTGATGGGGTTTTTGTCACAAGTATAGTAAAAAGGGTCAAAAAGTAAAGGGAATCAAGTATGGAGAGAAGTTCTTAGGGTGTGACCACATTATAAATTGATATAAATCGTTGGGTACAAGCTTTCGATAGGAAATTTGCAAGATAATAGTGACTAGACTAAGCTTTAGATGGAAATAAGTTCTCTCGATCGAGCAACTTACCCTGTTTCAAATTGGTTCCTCTCGGATACCCATTTGCCGCATGACAGCCAGACTACCCCACTCACTCTCTCGAGCTGAGTGTTAGGATATGGGACTAGGGCACACCCTCTTGGGCTCAACCTCATGTCGACCCACACTTTAGGCCACCAATCTAGTGGTCTTGGTTTCGCAACCTCTCTTTCTGGCAAGACGAAAACACATGGATGATTTTGTATTTGCAACTACAAATCCATTAAATTAAACTACAACCACTAGGTAAAATTACCATTAAAATACATCTAACCTATCAACAAACAGGACCCAACAATAATATCAACATATATTTGCTAAATCACACCCCAAGAATGGGGTTTTTAGCTACACATCAAGAACTAAGCAATTACACTTAAAATGATATTAAAATCAAATGGGTATAAGAAATTAAACCTTGATTTAAGAAAAGGAAGAAGAATGGAGAAGACCCACTTTCAACTTGGGGAAGATGAACTCCTTCTATCTTCTAGTCTTCAAAAAAACCCTCTCCAAACTTGAGAGAAAAGTTCCAGAAAAATAGTGTTCTCAGGTAAAAACTATAATAATGTTCGAACCCTTAGAAATAATAACTAAGGCTAATATTTATAGTTTTCAGATTTAGTGTTGCGCCTCATCATTCGACGAGTTTAGTGGGAATCGCTGATTGAATTTGCGATTCGCCCATCATTTGATTAATCGCCTTCTGTGCTTGCCTTCAACATCTTCATGTCCTAAACCATTGGCTGGTATAGCACTGCTTCGCAGAACTATTCGGCGTAGTGCCAACTTCTCCTTTCTCCGCCGAGTTGATCCTCTTCCTTCAGGGCTCAACGTGCTGGAACAAAAGGCGAAGTGTGTCCATTTGGCGACTCGCCAAGTGTGCTTGGCGAAGCTCAAGCTTCAATTTCTTCGTTCTTTTCAGCCCTTTTGTTCCTTTTTTCACGTGTAAGTGTCCATGCTTTCACTCAAACTTCAAATACAAGAACTTAAGAGTTTTCATCAGATATTGAGATAAACTAAGCATTTGAGAACACTATTTCTATCAAAATAAAGCCCCAAATGAGTCCAATTTGTGGACTCATCACCTAGAATGGAACTCAAGACATCATAAGGAGGGTGGGTGATGAGTCCACAAATTGGACTCATTTAGGGTTATGTTTCGATAGAATTAGTGTCCTCAAATGAATGTTTTACCTCGATATGTGATGAAAACCTTTAAGTTTTAGGTATTTGAAGTTCGAGGGAAAGCCTGGACACTATCAAGCAAAAAGGAGTTGAAGAAGCTAAAAGAACGAAAAAATGAAGATCAGTGAATCACCGAACCCATTCGACGAATCACCAACAGATCACATATTCACCTTTTATTCCAATGTGTTGAGCCCTGAACGAAAGGAGCAAATCGGCGGCGAAAATGAGTAGTCAGCGGATCACCGAACAACTCACGAAGCAGTATTATATCACCCAATGGTCCAGAACGCAAAGATGTTGAAGGCAAAAGCTGAAAGGGGATGAAGTAAACCAAAGGGAGGATCACCGAGTGCATCGGCAATCTCGAATAACATCGCTGAACCATCCTTCAGAGCACATTGTCTGAAAACTATAAATACTAGTTCAGTTTTTATTCTTAGCATCACTCATTCGACCTATACTCTAGTTTAAGGAAAATCTTATCTGTATTTTACCTAGTTTCATATTATTAAGGTTTTAGAGACATTCTCTCTAAGTTTTGGAAAGGGTTTTGGAGAAAGTTGAAGTTTTCAAAGGGTTTTGGAGAAACTTGAAGTCTTCAAAGGGTTTCAAATTCAAGGATTTGGACTTGGGTCTCTTGGATTCTTCAGTGTTTGCCTGTTTTCAGACTTAATCTTGCATACCCATTGATGGAAACTGATATTGGTATACTTCTTTATGTATTTTACATGCATAGCTAAAACCCCAATTCTAACATGGGTTAGATAATTTGTTGGGTCTTGCTTGTTAATAGTCTATTCGTAGTTTAAATTTGATTTCATTTAGTGGTTGTGGATCAACTCAATGAGGTTGTAGTTGCAAATATATTCTCAAATATGTGTTTTTGACTTGCTCGAAAGAGATGTCGTAAAACTAAGACCACTAAATTGATGGACAGTGCGAGTGGGTCGACATGAGGTTCAACTCGAGAGAGTGAAACCTAGTCCCATCTCCACACACTCAGCTAGAAAGAGTGAGTGGGTTAAGGCAGAGGCTATGCTTAAAGCGGAAACTTGATGATCGAGAGTAACGAGGTTGATTCGGGGTACGTTGCTCGAGAGAGAACTTATCCCCACTATAGTTTTGCCTAGTCACAAATATTCTATGAATAGATTGTCAAAAGCATGCACCCAATAACCTAGTCTATCCCGTATTCCTATCACATCCCAAGAATCTCGTCTCTATACTCATATCTTTCCTTATTTTCACTGTTTTAGTTCTGTATTGTTAAAACCTCCATTTGATATTTGACGTTTGCGTCACCTCTTTTTAATTTGTTATGTTTTCATTTGCCAAAGTCTTTAGCTACGGTTAGCTTTGGCATTTTCGCACTTAACCACTGATTTTCATGTTAACTCCCTTGGGACTTGGCCTCAACCTTTGGTTGGGTTACTAAACTATTGTACGATCGTAGACACGTGGATTGGAATTGTGTCTTGATTACGCAAACATCAAAATGGCGGCGCTACCGAAAAGTGGTGTTACGTGAAAGTTTTTGGTTTAAGAGGAACGTTAGCTTTAAATAATCGTAGTTTAGTAACCTTATTTTTAGTTTTGTTTTTCTTTTAATTTGTTGATGTAGGTAGGTACCCTGAGCATGACTAAGGGAGATGGTGACAACTAGGCTGAGACGAGCCAACAAGTCAAGAGGGACTTCGAGTTATCCGCACTTGTAACTCAGCTAAATGAGTTGGCCACCAAAATAACAGAGGTGGAAAACCAGTGCAGGAGTCAAATGAGGTACATACCCCCCCCCATGAGCGGAGAAGGTCTAGAGGCAAGGAGAACAATCCTGTTGAGAACACACTACTGATCATTCTCCAAAATATCTCTTAACACGATAGAGTGATGGAAAAGATGAAGAAGATTCTTGAGCTACTGAATCAAATGATCGACTTTCACTCTAGATCTATCCATCTAATAGAAATGCTCATGAGTCATGTGATGCCTCATCTCAACCAACTTGATCCGTTGGGGTTGCCTAGTGGCACCAGGCTCAACCCCAATAATGGAGAGTGAGTGAAAGACTCGCGTCGTGCCAGGACGTTAAATAAGGCGCTTCATGGGAGGCAACCCAATGTTTTAAATGCTTTAGTTTGATTTTTGTAATTAACAATTTGTTAGTGGTGCAAGTTTAAATGAGGAACGTGTTGAAAAGTGCACATTGGCGAGCTGAAGATCAGGTTGATGGATCGCGGAAGTGATTGGCGTTACCGCTATTGTCCGCCATTTGGACCTCTACATAAACTTGAGACCCAGTAAGACTCGGCGAGACAAGGGACCACTCGGCGTATCGCTGAGTGGATTGGCGTGTGCAACTAACGTCGCCAAATGGATATGAACTGGACGGTCATATATTACCAAAGACTCTAAAATTTCAAACTCTTCAGTTTTTCTCGCTTTTGAACCTCACAAACTCACACCAAGGTAGTAATTTCAATATTCTTGCTTTCCATTAATATTTTAGATGTTGATTGTTCTCGGAGGTGGAATACTTTGCCACCTAGAATTTCAATCATATTTCAATCGGCAGTAAGGGTTAGTCCTAATACCCCGACATTCTTTTTGAAAGTTTTGTACTCATTAGCAATAGTTGTATCATATTGTTGTGTGCTGGGCCTCTCTGATAGGATTAAAATGTTTAAATGCCTATTTTGATTAAAAAATATTGCTCGTATTGTTTTGATCATCAAATGCCTGTAATGTTTGTGCTTTTAAATGAATGAAATTGTATTGGGTTGTGTTTGCATGTTATTTAGATCTATTGGGTGAAGTCTGAGTAGCCTGTATTTGTGCTAAATGACGAAAAATTGCTCAATGATAGAGCGGGTGACACCATTCTTAAGAGCAAATATACTCAAATGATGAAATGTACCAAATCCGGGATAAATCTAAGTATCCCGAGGTGATGGCTAGTACGAGTCTTAGTTGAATTTCACTAGTGCATAGTGTAATTTCATTTTTGGGGGTTGTGGGGGTGAGTTCAAAAAGATGGGTTGAAACTGGGCACGTTGGGCCATTCGAGCTCGTAGAATCGGTTGGCGGTTCGCCTAATGTTTCCATCTTTCCCTTAATATTGTGAAAACTTTGATGTTTGAGTCTGTAACTTTCGACGGGAAGCCATTGGTTTCCAAAAGCACTCGACAACTCACCGAAAGTACACTTGATCGCCCTCTGTATGCTCTCCCGACCTCCTAATGCACTGTAACATTCGGTGAACAAGCCTATGCTCGCCAAAGAGGTTCAATGACTCTCCGATCCAATCGGCTAGTCTGTTTGCAACAAATTGCCTGTGCTTATATGTGTTTTTCTCCTAATTTGTCTCGATCTTTTGCAGATATGACCAAACCTAACAAAGCAGGTGGCAACACACCATCCCAAGGAAAAGAAAAGGGGATCACAAACAAGGAGGATGCAACCGCATCCAGGGGCAAGATCACTAAAATTTCCATAATTGGTGGGAAAGGCAAGGGCAAGGAGAAAACCCTTGAGTTATCAGATGCATGCTCCGAAAGTACTAGTTTTTACACCAATGACCCCACCACATATGACAGTGAAAGTATGGGCTCTGATTAAGATGACATGATGGAGACAAAGAAGAATGAGTTACGATCTAAAACGCTGCATGATCCATCTCGGATAAAAAATTCTCAGTCTACCATTACGACTCCTCTAGTTCTAGAGCAGGCGTTAGGATTGGCACCTCCAGTTTAGGGCTCTCCACCTACGTTAATGAATAGTTCAAAGTCTGAGTGGCTAAGAACGATCATTAAAGAAAAACGCTTGTCCATAGTGGGGTTATCGATAGGTATCCAGAGATAATCGAGTTCTTGAGACATCAAAAATTCCAAATCTTCACCAGACCTCGTGACTCTTATATAGCAAGTTGGGTCTGAGAATTTTACAGTGCATACAGTGCATTGGTACCTCAAAGGAAGAGGCTAGTAACATCTTTCAAACCAGTTGACTACCTAGTTGTCAGAGGAAGGAATGTAGTTTGTGATAGTGAGGCTATCAACACAGTCTTGGACATGTACAATAAGATCAAGGATCACTGCCAGCATTTGATTAGAATAGAGAAGTTGGATGAGATGAAAAAGTGGTTAGCCCTGCTAATCCCAAATGACGATGCTCCGAAATGGTTAGCAGAAAGAGTTTCAATTGAAAAGAAAGATATGAACGTAGTTGCAAGATAGTGGTTCAGATACATTAGTAGCACAATTATGCCATCCCAAAAAGAATCAATCCTTCGCCTTGCTAAGACAACTTGTCTGGGGTGGATCATAGAGAAAACTAGGATAAATTTGGGGACGATCATTGCTTCAAAGATCCACATAGGTGCAAAGTAGAGCCAGACGTCTCTCCCTTTCCCAGTATTAATCACCACATTGTGTAAAAGAGCTCGGGTGCCTAGAGATGCAAAGAAGGATATGGAAGTGGTTCCCACCGCCTCCACCGACATCCGGAATATTAAAATCGAGTACCTTAAGGATCAAGCGGAAAGGAAGAAGGCAATATCAGTGGAGTCAGTGAACACAAACAAAATCATCACTTGAAGAGGCACCTCTGCCTACTCCTGCCCCTAGGCTATCAGGTATATCTATTACAACTGCTACTCCTACTGATACTCCAGGTTCTTCTACTGCTACACTACTTCCCAGACCTACTGTTGTCGCTACTGTTTCATGACCCCGACTCACTCATGCTTCCCTAATCCAGATGGGACAATTGGCCCTTGTTGCTGATCATCGGGTTGCCAGTTTAGAGACCTCTGTCCGAGGGATGATATAAGCGGCCCTAGCTGATGTTGTGACACCTCTGAGCATCACCATCGAGGAACTAGAATCCAGAATAACAGTGTGTGAGCATAACCAAAGGGCCACAGAGGAGGTGATGGCCTTAAAGCTGCCATTGCTTAGCTGCGAAGAGATGTAGATCACCTGAAATCCATCGACGTGTCCATGGTCTTTGGAACAATGGAGATGCTAGACGTGCTTAAGATACCTCAGACCACCACTGGACATGGGGACAGAACGGAGCAGGTAATCGTACCAGAATAAGAGGCAGAGACTGATGAAGAGATGTTTGAGGAAATTGAGTGAGCTACAGATGACGACCTAGTACAGACTGAACAAATTATGATAGATGTTGTTGTGCATGTGTCCTTGGCAAATGCACCCGTTGCTGGATCCAGTGAAGTTGGTGCTTCTGGGGTTACTCTGGGTACTGACGCCCAGGCAGAAGGAACGACTGATTAGCCAAGATCTCCTTTTTACCCCTCTCTTTGTCTTTATTTATTTTAAATTTCAGTTTGTATGTCAGTTACATTCACATTCGAGGACAAATGTTTTTATTTGTGGTGGGGTGAGTCCCACCTTTGTGTGCTTTTATGATTGGTGTTTTGATTATATATTTGGATTGTTCTGCTTAGAATTGTGTTATGTAATGCATTTTTGTGGATGTTTGAGCTTGTTGATCCTTTTATTTTAATTTGCAAAATGATTTCCGCCCTGTCCGAAAATTTGTGCTACCTCTTGTGTGTTGAATGTGGCTGTTATTTTGCATAATTTAAGTCTCGGTTCCGATCAATACCGATGACTTGAATAGTGCTCTCAATCGAACAAACATGAATGTGCGGCTACGATGAGGGCAAATGAAGTTGCATAGACAATATGTGAACTCTTTGCATCTCGTTTTGACTAGCCAAGTATCGAATTGAGTCTCTTGTAATGACCGTTGAACACTAGCGAATGTGTGGAGTTTTCTTTGACTTTAGTGTTGATGCCTAGTATGTGATGAGCTTATTTTGAAACATGCGTGATAGATCCTAGAATTTGCCCCGTTAGTCCAATCGACTAAGTAAAGCTAGCTCTTGATATGATCTTAGGCAACTTTGAATAGTGTGAGCCAATTTGACATATACCACTTTGTGGCCTACCTTGTGAGCATGTGTGAACCCCTGTTGAACACCCATTGAGCCTGACCTTTCTTTGGATGAAACTTGATGAAAACTAGACCCTTCTTGGGGGTGTGATGAAAAAAAGGGGAAAGTCAAGAGTGAAAGAAAAGTCTCCCCTAACCTATGGTGTTGAGGAAAATGGAACTCCCTATATATAAAAAAAAAAAAAAGGAAAAGAAAAGAAAAAGAAAGAAAAAGAAAGTTGTGGAATAAAGTACCAAAGAAATAGGGATTCCAAACAATCCATGGGAAGTTAATAACGGAATGACTTAGGAGCACTAGCGGAAATGATGAAGGAAAAGGAAAGGAAGTGTTGTGAATACCACATCTCATGAGGATAAAAGTCACTGTGCCCAAATGACCATACCTTTGCACTCAACACCATTACAAGCCATAGAAAGACCTTTTTAATCTTGAGTGAGTTGAAACAAATGTCGATTGGAAAATATGGGGAAACCTATGGCTGAAAGCATGCATTGTATTCATCTTTGTGAGTGTGAGCGTTGCATTAGATTCTGGAACATTAAATGATTAAACAATTATATGTGAGAATGGAATCATTCTTTGTGTGAGGGCATTCAAACACTTTGGTTGAACTTACATTTGAGGCAAGTATTGTGAGCATGAGACTCTTTGATATTGATGTGTCACTACTTGAATCTTTGAGTGCACAATTGATCTTTGCATAAGTAAATTGAGTCTTGTTGTGTGTATTCATGATCGAGTCTTGTGTAGAATTTTTTGAGACATCCTTTTTTGAACAGCTGAACTTCAGTTTGCATGGGGACAAGCAAAAGTTAAAGTTGGGGGTTTGGATGAGACCACAAATTGGACTCATTTAGGGCTATGTTTCGATAGAATTAGTGTCCTCAAATGCATGTTATACCTCAATATCTGATGAAAACCTTTAAGTTTCAGGTATTTGATGTTCGAGGGAAAGCATGGACACTATCGAGCAAAAATGAGCAGAAGAAGCTAAAAGAACGAAGAAATGAAGATATGCAAATCATCGAACCCATTCGGCGAATCGCCAACATATCACATATTCGTCTTTTGTTCTAGTGTGCTGAGCCCTGAAGGAAAGGAGCAAATCAGCGGCGAAAAGAAACAGTCGACGGATCGCCGAGCGACTCTGTGAAGCAGTATTATATCGTCCAATGATCCAGAACGCAAATATGCTGAAGGAAAAAGCTGAAAGATGATGAAGTAAACCAAAGAAGGGATCGCCGAATGCATTGGCTATCCAAACTAACGTCGTCGAACCATCCTTCGGAGCACATTGTCTGAAAATTATAAATACAGTTCAATTATTATTCCTAGTATCACTCATTCGACCTACACTCTAGTTTTAGGAGAATTTTATCTATTGTTTTTACCTAGTTTCATATTATTATGTTTTTAGAGATATTCTATCTATGTTTTAGAGAGGGTTTTGGAGAAATTTGAAGTTTTCAAAGGGTTTCAAATTCAAGAATTTGGACTTGGTCTCTTGGATTCTTCATTGTTTTCCTGTTTAAGACTTAATCTTGCATACCCATTGATGGAAACTAGTATTGGTATACTTCTTTATCTCTTATACATGCATAGCTAAAACCCCAATTCTTGGGGTGTGATTTTGTGAATATGGGTTAGATTATTTGTTGGGTCTTGCTTGCTGATAGTCTATTCGTAGTTTAAATGTGATTTCATTTAGTAGTTGTGGATTAACTCAATGAGGTTTTAGTAGCAAACATAATTTCATATTGGTTTTTTCGGCTTGCTCGAGAGAGAGGTCGTAAAACTAAGACCACTAAATTGATGGCCAGTTCAAGTGGGTGGACATGAGGTTCAGCTCAAGAGAGTGAACCCTAGTCCCATGTCCACACACTCAGCTTGAGAGAGTGAGTGGGTTAAGGCAGAGTCTGTGCTTAAAGTAATAACCCGGTGTTCGAGATAAACGACGTCGATGTTGATTCGCGGTAAGTTGCTCGAGAGAGAACTTATCCCTACTATTGTCTAGCCTAGTCAAAAATATTCTCTAAATAGATTGTCAAAAGCATGCAACCAACAACCTAGTCTATCCCGTATTCCTATCACATCCTAAGAATCCCGTCTCTATACTCGTATCTTTCCATATTTTCGCTGTTTTAGTTGTTTATTGTTAAAACCCCCATTTGATATTTGACGCTTGCGTCACCTTTTTTAATTTGTTATGTTTTCATTCGCCAAAGTCTTTAGCTACTGTTAGCTTTAGCCTTTTCGCACTTGACCACTGATTTTCACGCCCACTCCCTTGGCACTCGACCCCAACTCTTGGTTGGGTTACTAAACTATTATACGATCGTAGACACGTGGATTGGAAGTGTGTCTTGATTACGCAAAAATCAGTGGGGAAAAAGATTTAATTAATAGCCTAACATGAATGCAACTAACTGAAACACATAATATCAAGGAGGAACATCAACTCAAAGATCAAACATAATCAAAATATCATTTCATAATTCATACACGCAAATCATACTCAAATGCACATAATCATGGAGAAATCAGTCAAGTTTACTCATTTTCTAAAAAAATCATGTTTTCATGAGTATGTATGCATGAAGAAACATGAGAACAACAAATACATATGAGACCAAGAAGGATGAACAATGAGGAACTAAATACCTCTAGCTAGTGTAGGATAGAAGGGAAATAGATAGGAATAACGGGACATGATGCCAGCCTCGACCTCCCAAGTAGCACCCTCAATGCTTTGATTCCTCCACAACACTTTAACGGATTTAACTTCCTTATTTCTATACTTTTTGACTTTTCATTGTAAAGTCTCAACCGAAATCTCTGCATAAGAAAGACTTTTTGTAACACCCCGAGTTTTTGGAACTTTAATTTAACTCTTACCTTCGCAGAGAGACAAAGAGAATGAGTAATAAATTAAAAATGATGTTTTATGTCATAATTTAAGTGTTCAAGGGTTTTATCTCATGTTTTGAAGTTAGGTAAGTGGCAAAGTAAAAGTTGGCGAAGTTATCGAAAGTTCCTTTTTAAAGATTTCTCTAAAATTTGGGTCAAACGTCTCGCAAGTTTTTTCCCAATCAAACCGTTTGTTCATATGTCTTCAAAGTAGAGAGTTACTGGTGTTTTTGCGAGACTGCATAAGCAGGCACATGAGGTGGGTCCCCTACGTCGATGGAACCTTATAAGATAGCATCATCTTCATTTTTCTTCATTCCACCTCGTAAGAAACCCATAAAAATAAGAGAATTACTCCTCAAATCATCCTTGTGTGTTCATGATCTCTTCTTAGCTGCTTGTCAAAAATTTCACTAAATCACAAGCTCGTCGTTTTGGTATATTTTTCATGCTGAATTGAGCGATGTAGCTCCGTGAAGGTTGTGGTAGTATGGTTTTTTTCAGTGGTTTGATTTCATTCAAGTGTTCTGGGCGTGTTAAAAAGTGTTGTAGTGGTGTGGATAGAGATATTTTCAGTAGAAGTTATAAAGGAAAATGTATGTTAAGTCTATTCCCTTCGTTCGATATGTTTACTTAGAGCTTGGGAGTGATATAATAGGGTAGTTAATATTTGTGATCTTGTAGATGTAATTGTTAGTGGTTGTCTGATTGAGTGGTTATAAATCCTCATTTTAGGGACTCATAATCTGTTAAGAATGACCCTACGTTAGGAACGACTTGGAGACTATTCATCTATATTGTTTATTGCTAAATTACTCACCTTTAGCCTATTCAATTGTTTGTTGTCGCCCTTGGGGGTATTATGGTTAACTGTTGAGCTATGAACTGCCTATGGGGGATATGACGTTGTTTAAGAGGACTATGTTATTACCTAAGAGGGCTATGTGTTTTCCACGACTCTATTGATGCCAAAGTGAATTATGTGTTGCCTACGAGACTATTTTGACACCAAAGAGGGCTATGTGTTGCCTATAGGGCTATGTTGATGCAAAAGAGGGTTATGTATAGCCCACAGAGCTATGATGTTGCCTAAGAGGGATATGGCTGCCTACGGGGCTATATCGTACCCAAAAAGGGCTATGTGACATCTTACAAACACAAGGGGCTACCGATATAGGTATGTAGATTGATTTGGCACCTTCTGGGCTTATGTGGGCCTAGGTAGGTGGTATGTTGTTTGTTTCTACCGAGCTTAAGGGGGCTTGGTTAGGTTGCTGTTTGATCAATTTTATATATTTAGATTTAGTAGTGGGTTAGCATGCTTATCTAAATTTTGATTTCCTTACCTGATTGATTTTGGTATACAATGATACTTGCTCATTTATTCTATAGTCTTTCATACTCTCTACATTATTTCGTACTGATGCCCCATTGCCTGCGGGGAACTGCATTCATACATGTAGGTCTGAACAAACGACCTAGTAGACCTCCTCAGCAGCAGGATTGACTCCTATTCAGTTTGCTAGCCCCTTTTCTTTGGAGCTATCCGAGTTGGTAGCTTTTGTTGTATATATTTTTATGGGTAGGCTGGGGCCCAGTCTAGAAAATCCTTACTACTCTTAGAGGCTTGAAGACTAATGTGTGGGGTGTATATCTACGTTTGGCCATGTTGACCTAGTATGTTGGTTTACTGAAGTTTGTGAGCTGTTTGATGTACTGTCTTGATATATGTCTGCTTTCCAGTTTTTGGATAGAGATCGTGGTAGCCTCGACGGCCAATCAGGACTTCTATTCTAGTTGGCTATTTCTTTATATGAACTCTTGGGAGTAGTTATTTCCTTTATAGATATTTTGACAGGGGCCCTACCGGCCAATGGCTTAGTTTTTAAGCCGAGATATACTTGTTTGTTTTCTTGATTGAGTGTGGCTGCCATGCGCTAGTAGAAAATGGTTCAACAGGATCGGCTCGGGCCTAAGTTTTGGCATTATAATTCATAATTGTATGCAAATAGAGATGGCTGTCACTAGAAAGACCACAGATAGCCAGGGGCTAGATACAACTGCATGCAAGGGTACCGTCAAGGTACCACATGTGGAGATAGCCCATTGTGAGACCTAGGGGGAGACATCTTCTTAGCCCCTATAGCTTCTCCACTGCTTCAAGAGCCTCCGAGGGATATAGGACCCCCAGCTCCACCTGTAGTACCACCTCTAGTTCCTTCTAGTCCATCTAATCAAGATTTCAATAGTGCAGTATGTATGTTAGCATAGTTAGTAGCTGCATAGTGCCAACTAGTTTTACTAGATGTTGCCGGGCCTTCTGAAGGGCCTGGAAGTTTGAGAGTTCGTGAATTTCTTTGCTTGAATCCTCCATAGTTTATAGGTACAGATCGTAGAGAGGACCCTCAACACTTTGTTGATCAACTTCATAGGATCTCAAGAGTCATGCATGCCTTAGCGACTGAGTCAGCTGAGTTAGTAGCTTTCGATTGCGTGATGTTGTAGTATTGTGATACATATGTTTGGAGAGATCTAGGTGAAAAAATGAATCTCTATCTACTTGGGATAGCTTTACAGAAGCTTTCGTATAACACTATTTGCCTTGAGATATTAGGGATGCCTGGGTGGACGAGTTTCTGAACCTCTGACAGGGTAGCATGAGTATCTAAGAGTATAGGTAGAGATTTTATTCATTGGCTAGATATGCACCAATATTTATTGATACAATGTATGACATGGTGCATAGATTTGTGGGAGGGCTTGACTCAGACTATATTGATGCTTGTTCTACCACTGCACTAAATTATAATATGGATATGTCGCAAATGGAGGCCCTTGTATAGGGCATAGAGGATCACCGATATCTACAGTATATGAGTGAGCGGGTCGACAGAGAGATAGAAAAGGGCCAGGCTCGCTGGTTCATAGGGAAATTTTAAGGGTGGTCCAAGACCTCGATATTCTAGTAGGCCACCTAGAACTAAACCACAACAGTTCCATGGTAGTAGGTTTGATCGTCAGGGACAATTAGGCCCATGTGAGTGTTCACGAGGATTAGGCTCTCAGCAGTAGAGGGGTTCAGGCCAGGCTAGGACAGTCCCGTCGAATTGTGTTACTTGAGGCAGGATACATTTCGGGAGGTGCAGGCAGGGTTACACAAGTTTTTATTCTTGTGGCCAGGAGGGGCATGAGTGTAGGAACTACCGACCATAGGTCAGGGTGGTATAGGTCTGTCGACCAGGTCAGTAGTAGGTTCCTCCTCATCAACACAGTCTACAGGGTGTGGACCCTAAACTTCAGCAGGTAGAGGCGGAAATGGAGGTAGAGAGGGAGCATCTAGTTCTGATAGTGGCCAGAACCGTACATATTCACTAGCCGACCGATATGACTTAGAGTCATCACTAGATGTTGTGATAGGTGCATTAATTGATTGTTCCCATTGTGTTTATTCTTTGATAGATCCTAGATCTGCTCGGTCTTATGTTACTCCATTTATTACAGGGAAGTTATGTATAGTAGCAGAGTTATTAGATCGACTCTTTATTGTATCTACACCTGTTGGTGAGTCTATTATTGCCAGGAGAGTCTATCGAGGTTTCACAGTAGAAATTATCAACCGTCAGACCTTTGGAGACTTGGTAGAGTTAGAGATGGTTGATTTCGTCATCATTATGTGTATGGACTGGTTAGAGTCTTGTTATGCTAATTTGAGTGCCAGACAAAGATTGTTAGATTCCACTTTCCAAGAGAGGTTGCTCGGGAATGGAAAGGCGATACAACAATGCCGAAATGTAGGTTTATTTCCTATCTTAAGGCGAGAAGGATGATTACTAAGGGTTGTATTTACCATCTTGTTCCCGTTCATGATATAGATGCAGAACCACCAACTCTTCAGTCTATTTTGGTATTTTATGAGTTTCTAGATGTATTTCCATACGAGCTTCCTAGTATCCCTCCAGAACGGGAAATTGATATTTCTATCGATATGCTACCAGGTTCACAACCCATATCTATTCCTCCTTATAGAATGTCTCCTCCTAAGCTGAAGGAGTTGAAGGATCAGCTGAAAGATTTGCTCGATAAAGGCTTTATCAGGCCCAATGCTTCACCATGGGTTGCACTAGTATTATTTGTGAGAAAAAAATATGGTTCGCTGAGGATATGTATCAATTATCAACAACTGAACAAGGCTACTATAAACAAAAGGTATCCCCCTTCCGAGGATCGATGACTTGTTTGATCAACTACAAGGTGCTAAGTACTTTTCGAAGATTGATTTGAGATCAGGGTACCATCAGGTACGAGTTTGGGAGAAAAATATACCCGAGACAACTTTTATAACTAGATATTGGCATTTTGTGTTTTTGGTTGTCTTTTGGATTGACCAATGCACCACCAGTGTTTATGGACCTGATGAATAGTATATTCAACTTGTATCTAGATACGTTTGTGATTCTATTTATTATTGATATTTTTGTCTATTCGCATTCAAAAGCTAAGCATGCAGATCATTTGCAAGCAGTCCTTCAGATTCTTCAAAAGCAGGAACTTTACGCAAAGTTCTCTAAGTGTGAGTTCTGGTTGAGTTCTGTGGCTTTCCTAGGCCATATTGTATCAGATGCATGAATTGTGGTTGATACATAGAAGATTGAGTCAGTGAAGACTTGGCCTAGACCCACAACTGTGATAGAGATTTGTAGTTTCTTAAGGTTAGTTGGGTACTATAGAAGTTTGTAGAGGGGTTTTCTTCACTTTCAGCACCACTAACAAAGCTCACTCCGAAAGCAATTAAGTTTCAGTGTACTTAGGCTTGCGAGCATAGTTTCTAGGAGCTCACGGATAGGTGATACGCTCAAATTACACCTCCCTAAAGTAGTATAAGCGATCGTTGTCAAATAAAGAACCCAATTTGTAGGTTGGGGTCGAACCCACGAGGAATACAGTTTAGACTTAAACTTAACTCAATATTATATTCGTTTAGTTAACTTATTTCCGAGACCAGTAAGTAAAGGTTTTTTTTTGTGAAACAAATAACTAATTGTTGTTAAGTAACAATTGAGCAAGATTCAAATTTTGTTGGTATCAATGAGAGAGAGAAGCTAGGGTGTATGTGCTTCCCATAAGCTCTTAACGCGGGAATACTAATAATAGGAATCCTTTGTATCATATGCAAAGGTAAGATATGTATTCCTAAGTGATTGATCCTCCAAATAGGGATTTTCACTCCGCACCTTAGTCTGACTACGTGTGCATAATTTACTAACCCTTACCTTTAACTCAGATTAGACATCACATCAATGTATGGCTTAGCTATCACCCTCGCACCAATTGACATTATACTATTAGATAGTATCACACTAAATCTCTGTTGATTAATCATTTCTTATTAACTACCTCCTTGGTCCGGGAAGTAGCAACAAGGCGAGTTCTAATGCGTGCACTTATTAAAAATACTTCTAAGTGAAAGAATTACCAATGCATGCATCAACACTATTCAAGAATTACTTAGTTATTATTCCTACGTTGTTAATCGCTCATTGTTCCCACAACCTTTGTTGTGAATTTAGTTACTCGTGCTTCGAAGAACACAATTCATACTTTGATAAAAAGAATTCATGAACTTACGTTTAGAGTAGAAAAACCCCGAAATCTCCAATTGAAATTCAAAGCCAATATACTTATAAACCGAAATCCGGAAATCAAATTGCTAAAATTTGCAAGTTAATTCCCAAGAAAATAACAAGAACTAAAAGTAAACAATAATTTCTAAACCCCAAAAACGAGGTTTACATAACCTATTTATAGAAAAACATATCCTAAACAAAAACCAAACAAAAGAAGGAAATAAATTTCTGGACACGACTCCGATCGACGATCTTTACCTACGGATCGTGGATCGACCTACGGTCCATAGGTCCCTTCCGTTTGTCCATTCTTAGACTTTTTCTTGCAGAGGCTAGAACCTTCAGTATCACATACAAATGACAGACGTGCAGAACAGACCGTAGGTTGACCTACAGTCCGTGGGTCCTCTTCCGTGGCTTCATACTTAGGAATTTCATCAGGGACTGGAACTTCAACTTCTCTGAACCATTTGACGAATGTGTAGGATGACCCGTGGGTCAACCTATGGTCTGTCACTTGCATCCGTAGTTCCACACATAGTCAGACTTCCCTCATGCTCCATCTACACCACCCATCGATGGACAATGACTGGACCTACGGTTCGTAGGTCACCTCCGTGGGTGGCTTCTTCTGAAGATTTTCAGCTGTCATCTCACAATTCTACATCCAAGCTTATTTCCTACAAATATAACACAAAACACATTAATTCCTAATACAATATGGCCTTAGATACACACTACTCTTAAGTGAAATGTATAAAAAATACCATTAACTCATTTCAAGAGCACGCCTTTCTAAATCAATCAGACTAACAGGGAAAATTCTAGGTTTATTCATGCAAGGTTCAAAGTAAGCTCATCACACAAGGCATCAATACTTAAGTCAAACAAGACCACACACTTTTGCTAGTGTGCAACGGTCATTACAAGAGAATCAATTTGATAAATGTCTAATCACAACGAGATGCAAAGAGTTTACATATTGCCTATGCAACTTCATTTGGCCTCATCATAGCCGTACATTCATGTTCGTTCAATTGAGGGCACTATTCAAGTCATCGGTATTGACCGGAACTGAGACTCAATTTTTTGCAAAAGAACAGTCACATTCAACTTATGAAGACTCAAATATAAGCACAAATCATGAGTAGCTCACAACAAAAGGTGTTGGCCTCACCCCACCACAATTAAAATGTGTTTGCCCTCAAATGCAAGTAATAAGTATCCAACAGTTAAAGTAAAGAAAGAATAGAGAAAGAAGTAAAAAGAGGATCCTGTCTACACGCTTGCTCCATCTGTCGGGGCACTATTTCCTGATGCATTATCCTAAAATTCGATAATGGTCCCCAGATTGGCTTTCTTGTTCTCATTGTGTTCATTTTCCCTCACTTCTGTAGTGATATTAGTAGCAACCATTCTGTCCACGTCATGTCATGTAAAGAAAGAATTTATAGTCGTGTAGATTCCACGTTTCCACGAAGGAATGGTGGGATCAATAGGGACTCTTCTGTTAGAACTCGCTTTCTTACTTTCTCTTCTCTCTTTTGCCAATTCTGCTATCTTCTCGTCTCTTTTGAAATCTCATGCTCTTATATGTTGGGATTGTATATCTCTCTCTGCGACCTTTGGTTTAGCCATTTCTGTAAAAGACTTTGAGGCAAAGTTAGACATTTAAACAGGGGCAGGGGGTCATGGGTGTGGAATTTGCAACACCAAAACAGTTGGTGAAGTGCGCATCTAATAAGGTGGTTCGCTGAAAATGATGCATATACAAGGTTGTAAAAAAAGGGTAGATAAGGATGTTTTCCACGAGTCACCGAGTGTGCTTGGTGACACCAGACTTACCGCCGAAAGTAACATATCAAATTAGGTTAAAGGAGAAATAGAGGCATTAGGCGAACCGCCGAGCAGTTCAGTGAGCTAGATTTAGCTCGCCAAACTACCCAACGTGTCTTTTGTCAACCCATTTCTTTCAAATTCAATCTCGCAACCCCTGATAACGCATTGTCAGTTTGTACAACACAAATTCAACAAAGATCCAGCACAATTTTAGCACTCCCATAGCAAAATAATTCAACTCAGGGCATCGTTGAGTGGGATTTTTCCAATTACACAAATACCAATCGATAATGCATGTGATCTTATTAACTCAAAGACTCGGCAGAGATTTAATCAATATCAATAGAATTATGCAAATGGGTACAATGTTAACATCTTAAACGCTAGGTTCGAGTTACAAACCTTTGCTGCCAAATAGATACTAATGAAGTGTTAGGCAGCAATGCAATCCAACTCCAAGAACAATTCAACAGCTAAAATACTCTAAAAGTGCAAGAAATAAAAGGCTAGAGTGCGGGTGTGAGTTTGATAGGACGAAGCATTAAGAGAAAGTGAATGAAATAGAACTTTTAAACCTGTGGCTTGGAAAAGCAATCCAGTTTCTGTCCATTTGGCGATGTCAGTAAAGTTCGCCCATTCACTCGGCAAAGCGCCAAGTGTCTAGCTTCTTCGCCAATTATGATAGGATCTGCAGCTCATGTGAGGATTCCAATCGATGGTTTTCATTGAGATCGCCGACATGGTCGGTGATGCGCCACTAATTTTCTTTAGATCGACGAGTTTTACAGGAACCAAGCTGACAGTACCTTGAGTCAAACAGCAGAAAGAATCGTGTTCGCCGATCTGCCATCTGGACATGTTACTTGCCCCCATATGCTATTTCAATCACCTCCCTTACTTTAACCTATATAAATAATACACCATTATTCTACTAGTAATTAGGAATACTTAAAGGGTTTTAGGTTGCCTCCAAAACAACACCTTAGTTAACGTCGTGGCACGACGCAAGTCCACCTTCAGACCTCACTCTTGGGGTTAGCCATAGTATTACTAGGCAAACCCTCTTGTTGTCTCGGATTGAGATGAGATGAGATATGACCCCTTTGGGTCTCTAACTGCTTGATCGAAACTGAATGAGATGTGACAGTTTGGCTGAGGGTAGACACGTCTTCTTTCATGACTTTCAGCATTTTGTCTGACCCTTCAACTTTGTTTTGGATACACGAGAGCATATCCGTGGACCTACCACCTTTCGAATCCATGGGCTTTTGACTCTTGTGGGGAGGCACATATCTATCCTTCTCACCATCCTTCCAATTTGGATTACGGTCCCTCCATTAATGATCTTGATCCTACCAACTATCATCTCTAACCCATCATTGGTTACCACCCTGCCTTGTGTAGTTTGAACAATTGCCCCCGCTTTGGTTAGCTAGAAAATTTACATCTTCGTCATACATGTCTTTAAACTTCATCTCCTCAAGATTCGCACCCCCGACACCCACAACATTGAGACTACGGGCACCAGCCCCCATGACATTTTTGGATAAAATGTCAAGTTGCGTCATGATCTTGGCCATATTTTGGTCTCTCTCATTATATCTCTCTCAACCTGTTCCTTAAATAACTGAAATGTGACCGGTGAGACCTGGTCTTCGCGGGTATACCAAGCCATGTTGATGGTTATCATGCCATCAAAAAGTTGAGTGCTACTGCACATGGTTGCTGCATTAATCCTCCGGGTGAGGGACGGTCAGCTACACCTTTGTTTACCGAGTCTAGACTCCAGTAAAAGTATTGAAGGAGCACATTATTAGGTAGACCATGGGTTGGGGCTTGTAAGACCAATTTCTTAAACTAGAACCAAGTTTCGTGCAAAGTCTCTCCAGTCAAACGCTTAAAGCTTTGGATGCTATCCTGAATGGTCACCATCTTCGAGGGAGGGAAAAATTGGACATTAAATGTGGTGACCAACTCCTCCCACAAAGTGTTCGAGTTACGTGGCAACTCCGCTAGCCACTTACAAGCTTCCCCCGTCAATGAGAAAGGGAATAGTCTTAATCGAACTGATTTCTGAGAGATGTTCTTCAACGAGAAAGGTCCACACACATTTACGAAGTTTTAAAGATGCTCATGTGGGTCCTCATGAGCTAATCTACTAAAGAGTCCCTTTAGTTGCAAAAGTTGCCACATGGTTTTTGTTATGTGGAACACCGCATTTCCCCCTGCTGGAGGTAGAGGGATGTCTTGAACACCTCCCATGAGATGTGGATCATTGATGTTGGGCTCTTGGACATCGTTCAGGTTGCCAATGTCATCCTGATGGCTCACTAGGCTTCCGTTACTACCGTTAACAATCATGCATTTTGAAATGTTTACACAATCAATAGAACAAAACTAAAAATTAAATTAGTAAACTACCACTAATAAGAACAGAAATTCTATTAATCTAAAAATTCTCAAATAACACCACTCCCCGGCAGTGGTGCCATTTTGATGCTTATCGTGACCGACAACACTAATTTACGGAACGAGTGTCTACGATCATCGATAATATAGTAACCCAACTAAAGGTTGGGGTCGTGTCCCAAGGGAGTGGTTTTGAGAATTAATAGAAAAATAAAATTTAGTTCTAACTAGTCGTAGCTAAAGACATTAATGAGTAAAAACATAGTAAATTAAAGGGGGTGACACAAAAATGTCAAATATCAATTGGGGGTTTTGTCACGAGTAGTAAAAACGACAAAAATAACAAGAAAATCAAGTATGGGGAAAAGTTCTTGGGGTGTGACCGCAATTCAAGTTGAGGTAAATCGTTGGGTACATGCTTTCGATAGGAAATTTGCAAGATAATAGTGACTAGGCTAAGCTTTAGATGGAAATAAGTTCCCAGTCGGGTAACTTACCCCGTTTCAAATGCGTTCCACTTGGACACCCATTCGCCGCATGAAGGCCAGCCTACGAATTACCCCACTCACTTTCTCGAGCTGAGTGTTAGGATATGGCACTAGGGCTCACCCTTTCGGGCTGAACCTCATGTCGACCTAATCCTTAGGCCATCAGTCTAGCGATCTTGGTTTCTCGAACTCCCTCTCAGGAAAGCCAAAACACATGGGTGGTTTTGTATTTGCAACTACAAAACCAGTAAATTAAACCACAACCACTAGGTGAAATCACCATTAAAATACATCTAACCTATCATCAAGCAAGACCCAACAACAATATCAAAACATATTTGCTAAATCACTCCCCAAGAATGGGGGTTTTTAGCCACAAATAAAGAAATAAGAAATTATATCGAAAATGATACTAAATCAAATGGGTATAAGGAATTAAACTTTGATTTAATCAAAGGAAGAAGAATGGAGAACACCCACTTCCAACTTGGGGAAGATGAAATCCTTCTTTCTTCAAGTCTCCCAAAAAACCCTCTCCAAACTTGAGAGAAAATATCCCCAAAAAAGTACTACTCTATTGTGTAAAATATAATAAGGGTTCCACTATTAAAAATTAATAAAGATTTTAGTATTTATAGAATTCTAAAAATAGTGCTGGTGGATCGCTCGGCGAGGTTAGTCGAAATCGCCGATTAACTCGGCAATTCTCCCTTTGGTGTAGTCGTCGCCATCTTTCACTAGCCTTCAGCATCGTCATGCTCTGTGTAATTGTGTGACATAGTACTGCTTCGCGGAACTATTCAGTAAAGTGCCGACTGCTCCTTTCATTGCCTTTTTGATCATGCTCCTTCAGGGCTTCATGTACTGGAACAAAGGGCGGAGTGCGTCCATTCGGCGAATCGTCAAGTGTGCTTGGCGATGCTCAAGCTTCAGCTTCTTCGTTCTTTTCAGCCTTTCTATTCCTTTTTGTGCCTAAGTGTCCATGATTCCACTAAAACATCAAATACCTGAAATTTTAGAGTTTACATCAGATATTGAGACAAAATAAGCATTTAAGGACACTATTTCTGTCAACATAAAGCCCTAAATGAGTCGAACTTGTGGACTCCTCACATACTACCACCAACATCCCTATTGCTAGATTCTCGATTGGTAGGAGCAACATAAGGCCCAACCCTATTATTTTTGTTGCCATAGTTGTGTAGGTTGTAGTTGTTGTCGTGATTGTAGTTACCATCTCGGACACAGTTACCTCTCGATTGTCTGAGTTAGAACCTTGAGTGTAGGCTCGAAAACTCATCGTTTGATCATTCACCAAGTAGGTATCCTCCTCATAGTAGCATTCTTGAATCGGTGGTGGTGGAGTCCTAGTCAAAATTTACAGCATTTACCTTTTCTGAACCTCCACCTACATGCTTCAATACCAACCTAAGTTCTGTCCTTATCTGAGCCATCTCCTCACGAATATCATCCGTAGATTGACTAGGCGCAACTTGAACTGCAAATGTTCTTATTCCAGATTCTGATTTTTGAGTGCACCATGCTTTATTGTTTAAGAAAATCTTCTCCAGTTTCTCAGCGATATCCTCAAAAGTGCACTCACCATATGATCCTCCAGCGATAGTATCAAGCACAACTTTACCATTGTCATCTTGACCTCTGTAGAAATACTCCTTTAGTGACTTATCATCAATGCGGTGATTCGGAACACTTCTTATGAATGCAGTGAACCTATCCCACAAACTACTCACAGACTCTCCTGATAGTGCCACAAAATTGTTAAGTTTGTCTTTATGTTTCAGCTTCTTGGACAACGGGAAGTACTTTGCCATGAACACCTTGTGCAATTGGTCCCATGTATGAATTGAGTTGAATGGAAGCTCAGAAAACCAGATCGCAGCATCTTCTGTCAGTAATAGAGGAAAGTCTGTCAACCCTATGACATCCATATCCAACTCCGATCACCCCACACAACTCTTACAAACACTCCTCAACTTGGCCATGTGCCCATGCAAATATTCCGAAGCCATACCAACAAACAAACCCCTCGTTGTATGTATCTGCATCAAACTGCTAGTCACCACGAATGTATGCCCTGGAGGTAGTGGAGGGAGAACAATGGGTTCTTCTGATTCAATTGTGTTAATCTCGACCATGTAGTTATCTTGCAGCCTTGGTTCTGGTGGATTATGCACCCTTAATGTATCTCCCTGTAGATTACCACCATGATCCTGAGCATGCTCATTCACAACCCCAGGAGGCTTCAACTCAACTCCATCACCTAGATTTATTCCGATTGGATTTACTTAGACCCCTTGATTTTTCATCTTTCTCAAAGTTTTGCTTAACTATGGATCATATAGGTTAAATGGTTTGCCTCGACTCCGTGTACTTGGCATTTACTAGAGTAGAAACTTGTAGAAAATAAAAACAAAGTAAACGTAAAATTAGGAAATAATTGACGAAAGTTCAATAATGTTGTCAAACTTAATCTAAAAGCTTTATTCCCCGGCAGCAGTGCAAAAAATTGATACTCTCAAATTACACCTCCTTAAAGAAGTATAAGCAATCGTTGTGAAATAAAGAACCCAACTTGTAGGTTGGGGTCGATCCCACGAGGAATACGGTTTATCTTAAACTTAACTCACTATTATATTCGTTTAGTCAACTTATTTCCAAGACAAGTAAAGGGGGGGGGAGGGGGTTTGTGAAACAAATAATGGATTGTTGTTAAGTAACAATTTAGCAAGATTCAAAGTTTGTTGTTATCAAGGAGAGAGAGAAACTAGGGTTAATGTGCTCCTTATAAGCTCTTAACGCGGTAATCCTAATAATAGCAATCATTTCCTAGTGTATGACATGCAAATTGGTAAAATATGTATCCCTAAGTGCTTGGTCCTCCAAATAGGGAATTTCACTACGCACCTTGGTCCGGCTACGTGTGCATAATTTACCAGCCCTTACCTTTACCTCAAATTAGACATCACATCAATGTATGGTTTAGTTTTCACCCTCGCACAAATTGGCATTAGGCTATTAGATAGTATTACACTAAATACCTGTTGATAATTCTTTTCTTATTAACAACCTCCTTGGTTCGACAAGTAGCAACAAGGCGATTTCTAACACGTGCACTAGTTAAAAATACTTCTAAGCGAAAGAATTACCATTGCATGCATCAACACTATTTAAGAATTACTTAGTTATTATTCCTATGTTGTTAATCGCTCAAGATTCCCACATCCTTAGTTGTGGATTTAGTTACTCATGCTTCGAAGAACACAATTCATACTTTGATAGATAAAAAGAATTCATGAACTTATGTTTAGAGTAGAAGAAACCCGAAATCTCGAATTGAAATTCAAAGGAAAAATCATTATAAACCAAAATCCGGAAATCAAATTGCTAAAGTTTACAAGTTAGTTCCAAAGAAAATACCAAGAACTAAAAGTAAACAATATTGTCTAACATCTAAAACTGAGGTTTACAAATCCTATTTATAAAAAAACATGTCCTAAAAAAAGGAAACAATATAAGGAAATAAACTTTCTAGATGCGGCTTCGATTGATGATCTTGACCTACAGACAATGGGTCGACCTACGGTCCATAAGTCCCCTTCATTGGTCCATACTTAGACCTTTTCTTGTAGAGGCTGGAAACTTCACTCTCATATACAAACGAAAGACCTGAAGAATGGACCGTAGGTTGACCTACGGTCCGTGGGTCATCTTATGTGGCTTCATACTTAGGAATTTCATCAGGTACTGTAACTTCAACTTCCTTGAACCATTTGACGGATGAGCAGGACAGCCCTTGGGTTGACCTATAGTCCGTCACTTGCATCCGTAGTTCCACACATAGTTAGACTTCCCTGTTGCTCCATCTACGCCACCCATCGACATTTCGTGACTATACCTACGGTTCGTAGGTCACCTCGGTGGTGGCTCATTCTGCAGATTTTCAGCTGTCATCTCACAATTCCATGTCCAAGCCTATTTCCTAAAAATATAACACAAAAACATTAATTCCTAATATAATATGTCCCTTGATACACATAAATCTTAAGTGATATGTATCAAAAATACCGTAAACTCACGGTATATCAATAGGTTCAAATTAGCACCAGCCCTAGCCTGGTTGGAGGGTTCAGAGGGCTATGCAGTGTACTACGACGCTTCCAGTGTTGGGTTAGGATGTGTTCTGATGCAACATGGTAAGGTGATCTCATATGCTTAAAGGTAGTTGAGAAAGCATGAGAAGAACTACCCAACTCACGACTTAGAGTTGGATGCGGTTGTGCATGCCCTAAAGATCTAGAGACACTATATATATAATGTTCGTGTGGACACTTTCACAGATCATAAGATCCTTCAGTATATCTTTAGACATAAGGAATTGAATCTTTGACAACGTCAAATGCTCGAGTTATTGGAAAACTATGACGTAGATATTTAATATCATCCAGGGAAGGCAAATGTGGTAGCTGAATCCCTCAGTCGTAGATCAATGGGAAGTTTATCATATTTAGGTGTTGAGAGTTGTGAATTAGCTTGACATCTTTATCAATTAGCCAACTTGGGAGTCATATTAGAAGAGCGAAGTAATAATAGGGACAAAGTTAAGAACACAGTTATATCATCTTTAATCGTGGAAGTGAAGGAATGATAGCATGAGGATCCCTACTCAGAGAAACTCAAAGGCAAAGTTCATAATAAGGAGTCGTTAGCCTTTGATATAGGAGAAGATAGAGCCATCATATATAGAGGACGACTATGTGTTCCAAATGTGGTAGGGCTTCGATAACAAATTATGGCAAATGCACACCATTCCCGATAATCTATTCACCCAGGATCGACGAAGATGTACCATGATATTTAGAAAATATATTGGTGGCACGGGATGAAGAAGGATGTTGTTGAGTTTGTGGCACACTGTCCTAACTGCTAACAAGAAGCCTGTTGGGCTGGTCCAGGATATAGCCATTCCTTTATGGAAGTGGGAGGTAATTAATATGGATTTTATTACGGGGTTACCTCGATTGCGATATAAGTTTGACTCTATTTGGGTAATTTTTGATCGGTTTACAAAATTAGCCCACTTCTTACCGATCAAGACTACTTTAACCACTGAAGATTATGCAGGGCTTTACATCCGAGAGATTGTTAAGTTGCACGACGTCCTAATATCTACTATCCGGGATAGAGGAGCACAATTTCCGCTATCTTTTAGAAGTCTTTCCATAAAGGATTAAGGACGCACGTTAATCTCAGTACAACCTTTCACCCTCAGACAGATGGACATGCTGAACGCACCATATTAATACTTGAGGACATGCTACGGGCATACATTCTGACCTTTAATGGAAGTTGGGATGTACCACTTACCTCTTATTCAGTTTGCATATAAAAACAATTATCACTTTAGCATCAAGATGGAACATTATGAGGCTTTGTACAGTCGAAAATGTATATTCCCTATTGGCTAGTATGAGGTAGGTGAGTCAGGGTTGGTTGGACCCGACCTTGTACAAAAAACAATGGAGCGGGTTAAGCTCATCCGAGAATGTTGATTGACTGCTCAAAGTCACCAAAAGTCATACTCATATTTATGGCAAAGATATTTAGAGTTTTGTGTTGATGATTGGGTATTATTAAAAGTCTTACCTATGAAGGGTGTTATGAGATTTGGAAAGAAGGGCAAGCTTAGTCCAAGATTCATTAGGCCATACCATATCCTTCAGAGGATAGGACAAGTTGCTTATGAGTAAGAGTTGCCATCGAGGCTAGAATCACTTCATCCATATTCCATATATCGATGCTACGGAAGTGCATAGGAGACCCTTCTACGATTGTCCCTTTTGAGGATGTTAAGATCACAAAGGAGTTGTCTTATGAGAAAACTCCAGTTGCAATATTACATTGACATGTCCGAAGGTTGAGGACCAAAGAAGTTACTTCTGTTAAAGTACTGTGGAGAATCAAAAATAGGGAAGAGGTGACATGGGAAGCCGAGGATGGCATGAGATCCAGATATCCTCAGTTGTTTTAGATCCCACACTGGTAAAAATATCAATCTTGATTAGCACAGTGAGGTTTTGGATATTATGGGTATAGAGGACAGTTTGCCAAAATTGTTGAAACTAGTAAGGACATAATCGTCTGGCTTAGATTTTTCATTCATGGAGGAATGTTTCTAAGGGGGGGGGGGAGAGGATGTAACACCCCACCTTTTTCAGAACTCTAATTTAACTCGTTCCTTCGTGGAAAGATAAAGAGGGTGAGTAATAAATTAGGAATGATGTGGTATGTCATATTTTAAGTGTTCAAGGGTTGTATCTCAAGTTTAGAAGTTAGGTAAGAGGCAAAGTAAAAGTTGGGGAAGTTATCGCAAGTTCCTCTTTAAAGATTTCTCTGAAATTTGGGTCAAATGTTTCGAAGGTCTACAAATCTAGTTTCCAATGGATCAAACCGTTCATTCATACGACTTCAGAATAGAGATTCACGTTTTCATGAGACTGCGCAAGCAGTCACGTGAGGTGGGTCCCCTAGGTTGGTGGAACCTTATATCATAGCATATTCTTCTTTTTTCTTCAATCCAGCTAGTAAGAAACCCATAAAAATTAGATAATTACTCCTCAAATCATCCAGTGTGTTCATGATCTCTTCTTGGCTTCTTATCGAGAATTTCCCTACATCGCGAGCTCATCATTTTGGTGTAGTTTTCATGGTGAATTGAGCGGTGCAGCTCCGTGGAGGTTGTGGCAGCAGGGTTTTTTTTCATTGGTTTGATTTCATTCAAGTGATCTGGACGAGTAAAGAAAGTGTTGTAATTGTGCGGACAGAGGTATAATCAGCAAGAATTATAAAGGAAAAGGTATGTTATGGCTATTCCCTTTGTTCAACATGTTTCTTTAGAATTGGGGGGGACATAATAGGTAGTTAATATTAATGATCCTGTAGATTTAATTGTGAGTAGTTGGCCGATTGAGTGGTTATAAACCCCCATTTAGGGACTCATACTTTGTTAAGAATGACCCAAAGTTAGGAACGAATTGGAGACTATTCATATATATGGTTAATAGCGAAATTGCTCGCCTTTAGCCTATTCGAATATTTGTTGTTGCCCTTGGGACTATTGTGGTTAGCTGTTGAGCTATGAACTGCCTATAGGGGTTGTGATATTGTCTAAGAGGACTATATTATTGCCAAAGAGGTCTATTGTTTCCCACGTTGAAATATTGATGCCAAAGAGTGTTATGTGTTGCCTACGGGGCTATTTTGATGCCAAAGAGGGCTATGTGTTGCATACAGGGATACGTTGATGCAAAAGAGGGTTATGTGCAGCCCACCGAGCTATGATGTTGCCTAATAGGGATATGAGCTGCATACGTGGGTATATCGTTGCCAAAAAAGGCTATATGATTTCTTACAAAGACAAGGGGCTACTCATAGGGGTATTTAGAATGATTTGGCACCTTCTGGGTTTATGAGGGCCTAGGTAGGTGGTATGTTGTTTGTATCTGCCAAGCTTATGGGAGATTGGTTAAGTTGTTGTTTGATTATATTTGTATTTTTCGCTTTAGTAGTGGGTTAACATGCTTATCTAAATTTTGATTCACTTACCTGATTGCTTTTGTTATACTATGATACTTGCTCATTTAGTTTATAGCCTTTCATACTCTGTACATTATTTCGTACTAATGCCCCATTGCTTGGGGGAGCTGCATTCACGCATACAGGTCCCGACAGATGACCCAATAGACCTACTTAGCAACATGATTGACTTCTATCTAGTTTGTTAGCCCCTTTTCTCCATAGATTCCAGAGTTGGGAGGTTTGGTAGCTTTTGCTGTATATATTTTCATGGGTAGGGTGTGGCTGTATCCAACCAATCTTTACTACTATTAGAGGCTTGCAGACTAATGTGTTGGGTGTATAGCTATGTCATGGCCATGCTTGACTAGTTTGTTGGTTGGCTAAAGCTTATGAGCTATTTGATATATTCTCTTGATATATACCTGCTTTTAGTTTTGGTATAGAGATAATGGTGGCCTAGACCGCCAATCAGGACTTTTGTGCTAGTTGGCTATTTCTTTATATGAACTCTTGGGAGTAGCTATTTCCTTTATAGATCTGTTGCCAGGGGTCTTGCTGGCCGAGTGCTTAGTTTTAATCCGAGATATAATTGTTTATTTTCTTGATTGCGTGTGGTTGTCGTGGGCTAGCAGCAAATGGTTTGGCAGGGTTGTCGCAGGCCTGAGTTTTGGCATTAGGAGCTAGTTGCGCCCCTTCAGTTTGGGGCGTGACACTTTCCTTTATACCACGACTCCCCAATGGTACAATGGATTTCAGATCACCAACATAGTTCTTCAATAAGGAGACATGGAAAATCAGATGCACCGATGCTAAGTCATTAAGCAAATCAAGTTCATAAGCAAATTTGTCAATATGCCTCAAAATCTGATATGGGCCAACATAATGGGACTAAGCTTTCCTGTCATCCCAAATCTCATTACACCTTTCATGGGTAAAGTTTTCTGATAGACCGAATCATGCACATCAAATTCAAGATCTTTTTTTCTAATATCGGAACAAAACTGTTGTCAACTTTGATACGTTTCCAACCTTTCTCTAATAATCCAAATTTTCTCCATAGCCTCATGTACTAATTTAGTACCTATCAAAGCAATCTCACAAACGTCAAATAAACCTATAGGATTTCCCCACTGTAACCATAAAGAGCCTCAAATAGAGCCATACCAATGCTTGAATGGTAGCTAATATTATACACAAAATCGATTAAAGGCAAATGATCATTCCAATTACCCTTGAAGTAAATCACACAAGCTCTCAAAATATCTTCCAAAATTTGGATAGTACGCTATGCTTGCCCATTGATTTGAGGATGAAAGGACGTACTAAGCTTAACACGCGTACCAAGGCATTTTGGAAAGACTTCTAAAATATGGTAGTAAATTAGGTACCACAATTAGAGATAATGGATATGGGCACTCCATGAAACCTAACCATCTTTCTTATGTTCAACTTAGCATAGTCTTCCTCCAAATAAAAAATTTTGACCAGAAAGAAATGAGATGACTTCGTCATATGGTCTACAATTACCCAAATCGAGTCATCTTATTGTTCAAAGTTAGAATACTAATAGTTTGGAACAAACCTCTTCGCTTTGGATATTCAACCTTCACTTGTTGACAATTAGGACACTTAGCCACAAATTCTGCAATATCCTTCTTCAGCCTATTCCACCAATAGACCTCTCGCAAGTCATGGTTCATCTAGGTGGCTCCCAGGTGAATGGAATATCAAAAACTATGGGATTCCAATAATATTTGCTCCCTCAAGTCATAAACATTGGAAACACACAAACGACCTTGATATCTAAGCACATCATCTGCCCCTTAGGAGAAAGCCTCAATGAATTTTTAAAGTATCCCTTCTTCCAATTCAACCAAAATTGGATCAAGACCTAGATTAGCTTTCACATCCAACACAAATGACGATTCTGAACCATTATGGACAATAACACCACCCTAATTAGAATCAACCAACCAAACAATCAATTGACAATTTATGAACGTCACGAACCAACTCGATCTTATCTTCCTCATCATGAGAAACAATACCCATAGATAGTCGACTAGGATCATCCACCAACACATTCATCTTACCAGGGTGATAGATGACACTCATGTCGTAATCGTTCAAGAGTTCTAGCCATCTACGTTGTCGAATAATTAGATCATTTTGCTTGAACACATATTGCAAACTCTTGTGGTTCGTAAATGCATCAATATGAACCATGACCGCAGTCGATGGTTGGTACTATAAATGATGGCTCGTAGGTCCCTCCGTGGATGGCCTTCATTTGCTTTAAGTTGGGTCATTTAGGTCTTTTTCCTATGCATTAGGGACCTTAGACTACACCACTTAATTCCTAAACTACGAGGGATGTCGGGACAAGACCCGATCATCCTAACAACTGAAATACTAAAAACAATGTAGAAAGGGGATCCTCTGGAAAGCAAGGAGTCTCACCAACCGACTTTGAGTGCTCAACTGGATAAACGAGGCGCTAGATGCTAATCCTGGTTACCTGATCTGCATCATAAAGCGATGCAGACAAAATGGCATTAGTACATTGAATGTAAGAGCATGGCGAGGGAAAAATTAAACCCGACATATGCTTGAAATGAATTCTAAAAGATCACTTACCTCAAGTTTACTCAACTCATGGATACTCAACTCAAATGCAGATTTAATCAACAATAAAGGTGCAGTTTATATAATGCATTTAAACATTAAATAGCAACTCAAATTAAATCATATAGTAAAGTAATATAATTTTGTGGGAGTTTCTCTAACCAACAACCATCATTCTGAGCTATGTGATGATACACCGTCTCGCCCACGCTTCCAGAATTATCCTACAACTTGTCGGGCTATCGAACGCATCAACTAAGTGGATCCACTAGTCTATGCTAAAAATCACTAAGGAATCATCTAAAAAGTATGACCCTTTCTACCCACGTTGGCTACCCGATTTATGGAGACATTGAGTTGTTACGAACTCTTCTACACATCGGTGCTCAATACTACTCCCAAAATACTCAACTCATATGTTTAAAAACAAAAACTCTTTCTCTGGTTTGAGATAATTACACAAAAACTAGCTCAACGACTATCTTGGAAATTGGTGTTTCCTCTCTTGTTTAAATGTGAATTGATTTACTCTTGTGGTATACTTAGTTCCCATACACTCCTTTTTAAGAAATGGCCGTCATTTGTTACTCTTACTTAACTAAAAACTCAAGTCTTAAAACAAGTTTAAAGCATTTGCAAAAGACTTTTGAAAGGACTCTAAGAATGCTCTAGACTTGGCTCTTAACTTCCCCTGAATTTGAATTTATGGATTCAAGGACTGTGATTTAAAATAGGAATGATCTCGTGATGTTCAGAACTATTTTTATATAGTTAAACATGAGAAACAATCAAGAAATCACTCTCTGGAAGCAAGTCTGCGACGCGGAGATGCATTTAAATATTTGGCCTCTAAATAAATTTTGAGAAAGTGGAGTCCGCGTCCTTTCCGCGATGCGAAGGGAAAATTTGTACACTGGGTGAGCAAGTCCACGAAGCTGACTTGCGTGCCAATTTCTGCTTGACATTTTTCCTCTTCGTCTTCTAACCCAATTCGCCTAAATTCGATTCTTTTTCTCAATTCCTCTTTAGATTCAGATACCCAGTACATGAACAGAAGAATCTAGTCAAACACAACTATAAAATCAACACGATTCCATCAAGAACTTGACAATCCCATAAAATCTCAAGAACTAAAGCCAATTTCAAGAACATAATCCAAGAACATCATACTTTCAACTTTCTACAAATGAATTTCGCTGAAACAAACTTAATCGGCGTGTGGGTGAACGAACTAAATAATATGAAAGTCTAACAGACTTCTTTAGGGATCAAGCCTTGGCGAAAGTCCGCATGAAATTTCCAAGAACACTTGACTTTTCTCCTCATGAGTTCGTTCTCTAAAAGCCCTAACGTGAAATTTGAGTTCGTGATTTCATGTATTAGGACACTTCATCCAATTCTAAGTGCCAATGATCGTTAGTTAGATATATAACCCAACTATGTGAGTTGGTGTTGAATCCCACAGGGAGTGGTACGTATTTGAGAATCAATTGTCAAGTACCAATATGTTCAAGTGAATCATAGGTAAAGACATTTACGAATAAAAACAGAATGCAAGTTAAGGGTGACACAATTGTCAAATAATAGGGGGTTTTTGATTGTAATTATCAACTGCAACAACAACAAATAAGACTAAGGAATAAGTATAGAGACAAGTTCTTGGGATGTGATTGGATTATGGGCAAAGGTAGACAAATGGGTGATTGCAACTGTTAGTAATTAGCTGTAAATCTGTGAATAAGCTAGAGTTTAGTGGGGATGAACTTTCTCTCGAACAATTTACCACAAATCAAATTGGTTTCTCTTGAACACCAACAAGCAGCAATTAAGAACAACCTACGCTTTAGTCCATTCACTCTCTCGAGCTGAACACATGAAAATCGAATACCCACTTACCATCATTTTAGTAATCTTGATTTTAAAACCTCTCTCTCGAGTAAGCCAAAAACACGAAGGTAGAGTTGCATTTGCAACAACAACCCTTTAGATTAAGCCTCAATTACTGAATGAAATCACTTTTAAACAACATTTAAACTATTAATTAACAATACCAACAACTAAATCAATCCATAATCACATAATCACACCCCAATAATTGGGGTTTTAGCTAGACATCATACAAAGAGAGAAATCGTTACCAAATTGTGTTTCCATCAACTAGGTAAAATTAATTTCGTCTTTACAATGGTGAAGGTTGAAGAATCTCAAAGAGCCACTTCCAATTTCTCAAAAATGGAAATATTCAAAGCAAAGGAAAATATTGTCTTAATACTCTCAATTCTAAGCTCCAAACTTCAAAACTGATAATTATGAATTTTAGATACTAAACTAAACATTCAAAAACATATTTATAGTCGCCCAAAATGTGGTGTGAAGGACCATTAGGTGCAATAAGTTGGGATCGCTGATCCACTTGGCTATCCGCCCTTTGGTCAAATCCATCTCCTTTTTGCTTTGGCCTTCAACATCTTCAAGTGCTGTAACTTTAGGTGATCTAGAACTGCATCGCAGAACCGTTCGACGACACACCGACTGCTCCTTTCTATCGCCGACTTGATTTTCTCCTTTATGGCTTGGCACACTAGAACTTTATGCGAGATCATGGTCATTCATTCGGTGACTCATCTAATGGGTTAGGCGATCATCAGGCCTTCTTTCTTCGTTCTTTCAGCTGCCTTGTTCCTTTTGTATCATTAGTGTCCATGCTTTGTTCCTCAATCTAAATACCTGAAAATCAAGGAATTACATCAGTTATCGGTACAAAATATGCATTTGAGGATACTAAATCTACTAAAATAAATCCCTAAATTAGTCCTAATCATGAACTCATCAACACCCCTAACTTAAACTTTTTCTTGTCCTTAAGTAAAACTCAAGTTCGGCAGTTTAGAAAGGATGTCTCAAACAGTGTTACAAAAGACTCAATCATGAATGCACACAAAAAGACTCAATTTACTGATGCAAGGATCAACTGTGCACTAAAAGATTCAAGTTGTGACTCACCATTACCAAAGAATCTCATGCACACAATACTTGCTTCAAATGCAAGTTCAAGCTCAACAAAGGTATTCAAATGCCCTCACACAAAGAATAATTCCATATTCACACACAATGGTTCAACAATTTAGAGCTCCGAAATCAAATGCAACACTCACACTCACAAAGATGAACACAATGCATGATTTCACCCATAGGTTTGCTTGTATTTTCCAATCAACACTTGTTTCAGCTCACTCAAGATCAAAAAGGTCTTTTCCAAGCTTGAAATGGGGTTGAGTGCAAAGGTATGGTCATTTAGGCTCAATGGATGTAATCCTCATGAAATGTGGTATGAACAACACTTTCTTTCCTCTTCTTTATCATTCTCATTCATTCTCAAAAGTCACCACATTATTCATCTTCCATGGACTATTGAACACCCCATTCTCTTTACATTTTCACAACTTTTTCATTCTTTTTCTTTTTCATTATTTTCTTCTTTTTCTCTTTTTTTTTGTATGGAGGAGTTCCATGTTTCTCAAATCATGGGTCAAGGGGACTTTATAGCATTTCTTGATTTGCCTTCTCTTTCCACAACACCCCAACTTAGGCTTTTGGCCTAAGTTGGCTATTCAAGCAAACCAAAGCTATGGATAATAGATCAAGAAAGGTCACATTTCATCAAGTGTCTTCCGAGAAAAGGGTTAAGGATCAAAGGGTATTCAAGCGGGGTTCACGCACTCACAAGGTAGGCCACAAAAAGAGGTATGATGTCAAACTGTTTCACTCTTCAAAGTTGCCTAAGATCATCTCAAGATTTTGCATCACTTAGTCAACCGGACCAACGAAGTAAATTCTAGGTGTCATGACACATGGTTCACGATAAACTCATCACACAAGCCATTGGCACCAATGTCAAACAAGCCTCCACACTTTCGCTAGTGTGCAATGTTCATCACAAGAGACTCAATTTGATAGTAGGCTAGTCACAATGAGATGCAAAAAGTTCACATATTTTCTATGCAACCTTATTTGGCCTCATCGTAGCCGCACATTCATTTTTGTTCGATTATGAGAACTATTCATGTCATCGGTATTGATCAAAATGGAGATTCAAATTTGAAAGAGAACATCCACATTTAAACACAAACAAGAGGTGGCATAATTTTTTGGAAGGATCCAAAAGTCATTTACAATTAAAAACAAGGAGCCACAAGCTCAATAATCCACAAAACAGTGCAAAACACAGTTTATAGCTCAAAACCCCAATATATAAACAAAACCATAATCATAAAAGGTCACATAAGGTGGGCCTCACCCCACCATAAATAAAAATTATTTGTTCTCAAATGAAAACAAAATAATATCCTAGAGTTAAGAAAAATAAGCGAAAGAGAGAGGTAAAGAGGGTTCCTGTCTAAAAGGTCGCTCCATCTGTCTAGGCATCAGTGCCCAATACATCACCCTCATCCTAGGTCTTAGTACACAGAGTCATCTCAACAGTATCATCAGCTCTTCTAAAGTAAACCAAAGGCGTGTCAGCCAAATAGGTCTGCATCGATCATGGCCTCCTCAGTCTCTGTAAGGCCCTCGTAAGAAACCTCCTCAGCATCCTTAAGCATCTCCTCATCCGTCTCAGCCTCGGACTCTAGGTCAGTTATCTCCTCAACTCTAACCTCATCACCGGTGGTAGGTAGAGGCATCTCTGGCACATCTAGAATCTTCACCGTCCCAAAAATTATGGACATGTTCATGGACTTCAGTTGATCTAGATCACTCTTTAATGCAACAATAGCGGCCTTTAAAGCCGTCACCTCTTCGATGGCCCCTTTGGCAACGCTCACACACCGCTATCCTAGTCGCAAGGGCATCAATGGTAGCCCTAAATGGTTTCACAGCATAAGCCAGGGCTGTCTGAATCGTGCTAGAATAGAGGCCTCAAGTCTGGCAGCACGACA
>JAJONQ010000594.1:0-47983 GCA_036250385.1 Solanum microdontum
ACGGTTCAAAGATATCGCATCTACCAATTGACCGAGTATATCCGACATATGTTCACTACGGAAAGTCCAAGGGGAAACCTACTTATCCAGATGCAATTAATTCTTGCTTGTAAAGTACACATACTTGTCCGTTTCTTTGTCTTGGAGCCACCTCCATTCATGCGGGGGATTGTTGGGTTTTAAAAGGTGTGAATGGAAAATGAAGAGTTGTGACTTTTATAAAGAGTTATGACTTTTATGAAAAGTTGCGACTTTTATGAAGAGTTGTAACCTTTATGAAGAGTTGCAACTTTTATGAAGAGTTTCAACTTTTATGAAAAGTTGTGACTTTTATGAAAGGTTGTAACCTTTCCGAAAGATTGTGACTTTTCCAAACGTTTGTGACCTTTCCGGTAAGGCACAATAAGAACCTTTTCACACTGCCCTTTGTTTTCTATAAATTGAGGGATTTCCTCTCATTTTAGTTAAAAAATGAATTTTCTAGACTTCTTCTACTACTACTAAATCTAGTATTCTAAGTGTACTTTACTGCCGTTGAGTGGTTCGCGACACCGTGGTTTTAGGTACCGATACACCGGTGAGTAAGATCGTTCTATCCTGGGAGGATATATTTCATTAACCTCGGGTACTTGAAGGGAATAATTTCCTTAAAGGGACACTGTGCATTCAGTGAGCTCGATTTTCTTTCTTTGATAATTTTTTTTATATTGTTTCTAATCTGTGTCTGATTCCATTTCTCTTCTAGTTTTAATTTTTTTATTTGAAAATACTCTTTAAACTTTGTTGTTTCTTACCAAGTTCTTCAAAGTTTTGTTCTTAGTATCTTAGGAATACAAGATGAACAATAGATGACATAGGTCCCGAGACATTATGTCGTTCCATATTGAAGGAAAATGAATGATATGTTTCTGCTTTAAATTCCACTAGTCTAACTTGGAGGGCTAGGGGGTTCACATTAGTAAAATATAACAATAAAATCATCCTCGGTAAATAAATTTGTATTGGCATATACTTTTATTAGATACTAATTCGACACTAAATGATGCTTAATATCCAGATGCAATAAAAATAGATATGAACTTCAAAATATTCTAAAACAGAAAGAGATCGACTTAATTTCTACATAACTAGTCTTTCTATGTAACTATAGATGCCTCTGATGCGGCAGTTCGTAGGAAGCCCCTTTATTTCTAATTTTCTTCAACTCTGTCTTGTGATATCTTAACACGAGCATAAAGCACCTGACTATAAGTTGAGGATGAATAAAATCTGCCCATCACAAAACGTGCATGATAATATGACATGTGGTATGATTTTTGGTTGTATGTGCTTCCACATTGAAGGATAGTGAATGATATGACTCTCCCATTCTTCTTCTTTCCGAATTTGTACTAAAACCCGCAAGTGGAAATATTCACATGACCATTTTGGACAATTAATGATTGCTAACTTACCCCTCACCTCTATCAACTCGTAATACCACCACTTAGATGAATTCTTCAATACAATAAGTTTGAAACTTTCAGTTTTAAGATCAAATGCATCTATAGCAAGTCTTTCTCCATGGAAAACAAACCTATAGATAACTCCATTGATGCAAACCCCGGGCATGTACAAAACAGATCTGGGAATCCTTTGAGTATTTCTCCATGATTTGTCTATGCATAATGTGAAAACACACTGTTTTATGTACAATCTGCTAGCATCTTGTGTCAAAAGAACTTTGTACTTATTTTCTTCTGGCCCAAAACCTAACCAATAGTAAAGGAATGACCAATCATCATTTAGTTTAGAAAGATATCTTACTTCTTCTATACTGGGGTTTAAACAGCAGGTTCCTGAATGCAAAATAAACCATTAACGCAACTGACATTAGAACCTACAGGGATGTAGAAGGGGATTTCATCAAAACTCCAAAGGCTGGAAGCAGAGATTTTTCCATATTCCTTTTGCTGATCAGCGGTGCAATAAAATTCCCTTCCGTCCAGGAAGTATTTTGTTCCACCCTGATGGATCATAGAATGAGATGTATGGATATCCATAAAATATGATTCAAAAACAAGAGAATTAAAGAATTTAGTAATGCACTTGAAACGCACTAGTGATCCATGTGAATATTTGAATGACTATTTCTTCAGGAATTGATGGATTCATCTTCTTGTACACAAGTTGGACACTTTTTTTTAAGGTCTACAAATGGAGCATATATTTATGAGTTTGACGCCTTTTTTTATAATGAGTTAAGGACTTCTATTTTTGTGTGACTAAAATAAAGTAGTAGACGTTTTGTACTAGTATTAGGAGGGAAAAATTAGTAATAAGTTTTTCTTACCCTCAAACCTACGTTAGCTGTTTTCAACATTTTTCATTAAAGCAACAAAAAAAATCTCATAAATTTTTTGTGCTTCTTGTTTTCTACACAGCAATGGACTGCAAATATTACTGATCAAAGTTATTTTCTAGAAATAGGTCCCATAGAAAGAAGTATTACTAATTTTTCCACTTTTCTCCCAGAAAACGTGTACTACTTTTTATATTTTTATTTTTGGAGAGGCAAAAAGAGAGTCCTAAAGTCATTAAAACCCCCTACAAATCAACTGATAAATATACGCTCCATGGAAGGGGTTTTAGACCTAAAACATACCCAAAACATAAAACAGAATCCAATTATGAATCAGAAGAACATGATTTGTATCATCCTTCATGGCCCACGATGGGGAGATTGTGGTCATCGCCATCGTAAAGTCTGGTGCTTGTTTGTGTTATGATGTCACAAGAGAGAGTTGGAGGGAATTAAAAATCATGGGGCTTCCTAAGGACAACTACATTAAAGGAATTTATAGTTATGTCGAAAGTCTTGTTCCCTTTGGATAATTTTGTTCAAACTGGAAGGCATTGTGAGTGCTTGTATGTCCTTTCAGTACCCTTAGCTTCTGTTTCACCCAAATATATTGTTGATAACCTCACTAGAATTAGTGTTTAAAACCTTGAGTAACCATTCTCTTTTTGCTAAGAGATCCACTGTACGTTTGGGACATGTAGGTACTGCTGAAGGGGTGTCAACTGATCCAGAAAAGGTCCACGCAATGTTGAATTTGAGGAACTTAAATATCTGCTGGAACAAAAAGTGACTGCTGCTGTTCAACAGAGGGACCTGACAAAACTATTGGGGTTGGACTATGAGGCTCAATACAAGAAGGGGTCTGAGATGGTGCTTTATCTAGACAGCATGAATACAGTTACCATTCCAATGACCAGCCGGAGGCTTCAAAACTTCAGGATATCAGTGTTTCTATGAAGGATAGGCCTTAGCTGCTGAATTGATGTTCCAGTTGACTGTCAACTTGCATGGACCTCAAATGTGGTACTACAGCTCTGGAAAGGCAAAATTGATGTTGGCACTCATGGGGATCTACGGCTGCAACTGTTGAACACATTTCATGACTCCACCTTTGGGGATCACTCATGAAACATTGAAGAGATTATCTCAATTGTTCTAATGGTCTATGATGAAACAGTTGGTAGTGGAGTATGTGGCTAAGTGTGATGTTTGCCAGAGAAGTAACGATGAGAATATGGCAGTCCCTATTCAAGCTTAAGGGAACACAACTCTTATTTAGCTCAGCCTACCATCCTCAGCCTGATAGTTTAGAACAAACTCAGAAAGAAGAAGAGTGAGTGAGTTATTTCATTTCCTTTCCTTTATGTGGAAGGATATAGAACCCGAAGTCATCGTCATGCACCGCCAGTGATTGTATTTGTCCTGCTTCAAGCTCAGTCAGGTGCTTTATGCTGGTGTTATGATGTCATGAGAAAGAGGTGGAGAAAATTAGTAATAAAGGGGCTTCCTAAGAAGAGCAGCTACATCGAAGGCATTTATAGTTACGTAGAGACTTTGATTTATTTTGTATTCACTTTGGCTCTCTTTTGGTCAGTTTTATACTTGTCTTTGGAACTTCAAGGACAATCCAAGAATTATTATGTCTCACATCAGTGGCAGTTCTATTACTCAATTATGTCAATTTTAGTTTTGGCTTTGAACATCATGCAGTCGAGAAACGTTGCATCTGTTAGCCTATCTTTTTCATTCAATGTAATGTAGCATTAATTTGGAGTTGGGAACTCGACTAATAGAAATTGAGCAAGAAAGTCACTTTGTTTTTTTCATCTAAGATATCAAAAACTGGATTGGTTCGATAAGTTAGCCATAAGCTAATTAAGGAGGCAACATCAACTGTATGAATTAGGCAGAGAAGCAATTCTGAAATGTGCATTGCATCTTACAATATTCCTTCTGCACGGGAGCAAGAGTTTATTACACTGCGGAGCAAAAGAAATATGGAACAACCTCTGCCTCCCATCTTCGGAATATGCTTTTTAAATCCTCTTACACTAAACAATTCTTAGAAAATGACTAATCCCATCACACTACTCTATAAACAGAGAACCAACCAAATGACTCCACGACTGTCTCCAGAGACACCAAAAGTGGGTGAAGAGGAAGATGGGGATGTCAATCTGAAGATGTCGAATGGCAAAGTAAAAAATATCGTACTTCCGATCATGGGATTGGTTGCTTATCATTTTATCCAATGACATGAACAGTAATGAAATCATGGGAGTCTCTCCCTCAAAATAAGGTATAAGTTGAGTAACTTTATTAATATGAATCTTTTTTTTTACTAAAAAAGACGTATTAATAATTTCCCCCCTTTTTCTCCTAATGCTAATAGAAATCGTTACTACCTTTTTTTCAAGAGGGAGAAAAAAAAAGAGTCCTAAAGTCATTAAACCTCAATACAAATGAAGGGTTTTAGACCTAAAAAAAATGGAAAAAATGTATATAATAGCAAACTATTAATTCAAATTAAATGTTATAAACATAGTTTGATTTAATTGTACCTCATAGCAAACTGTTGTTATTTCGCCTCTCTCCTGGTGAATCTCGCTAGCCACTCTTGTTCTCTCCCTCGCCTCTCTCGCTTTTATACAAACGCAAATGTATAAAATGTGTTTGTGTTGTATAAAGCGAGAGAAAATTGTATATATACATATATTTTTGTTCCCCTCTCTCCCCTCTCCCAGATCTCGCTCGCCAGTCTCTCCCTCGTCTCTCTCGCTTATACAAACAGAAATGTATAAATTGTGTTTATGTTTGTATAAAGTGAGAGAAAATTGTATATACACATGCAAATAAATATATCTTCGTCCTATACACTTATAATTATACAATATAAATATTCCCCTGTCCAGATCTCTTTTGTCTTTCTCTCTTTTTCACTTTATACAAACACATATTATACAATTGATCTTTTGTATATGTATACCAAAACAGAAACAGATTATATACAACTGCTTTCTTTTGTATATGCATAGCGAAATATATATATTTATGTTTGTTATGGAACACAATTATGCAAACTATAACTAAAACATACAAATATGATTTTTCTGTTTACTATATGTGAAAGTTGCTAAAAAAAACAGCGTCCAACTATGAATCATAAAATGAATTTATCAATTCCTGCATTTCAAGTGTATTACAAAATTTTCAGTCTCTTGTCTCAGAATCAAATTTTGTGAATTTCCATACTTGTCAAAATTCGTTCTGCGCAAAAGATGGGAATCAATTTTTTGCACCGCTGAGCAAAGAGAAGATGAAAAAGACTCCGCTCCCTTTTTGCAAATTGCGAGATATAATTACCTCTACCTCCATGGCCTTGAAGATCATTCTCAGTTGAATTGTGTTAATGGTTTATCTTGCATGTGGGACTCATTATCTACCCGACCTGCTGCAATTTTCAATCCGAGTACAAGAGAAGTAAGATTTCTTCCCAACATAGATGAATAATTTTCTCCTTGTAACTGTTCATTAGGTTTTGAGCACGAAGAAGAAAAGTTCAAAGTTTTTTCAAGGTACAGAAGACACTGGATTTTCACTTTAGGCATAGACAAATCATGGAGAGACACTAAAAGCATTTCTTTTGCTATTCCATATTTTAAGCCTAGTGTCTGCATTAGTGGAGTTATCTATGAGTTTATTATTAAAGGTGATATAGCTGCAATTGATGTTAAATCTGAAACTGTTGCATTGCGGAACTCAACTCATGAGTCAGTATACCATTACGAGTTGATAGAGGTGAAGGGTAAATTAGAGGTCATAGATTACAGAAAATGGGTAAATGGATACCTTGACTTATGGATTTTAGACCAAACTCCACAAAGAAAATGAGAGAGGCATATCATTGGCGTTCCCTCAATATGGAATGCTATAAAGCCTAGAATTGTATCATCCCTCATGGCCCGTGATGGGGTGATTGCATTCGTCATCATCTTTAAGTCTGGTGCTTGTTTGTGTTATGATTTCACAAGAAAGAGTTGGAGGGAATTAAAAATAATGGGGCTTCCTAAGGAAAACTATATTAGAGGCATTTATAGTTATGTCGAAAGTCTCATTTCCTTAGGGTAATTTTATTCAAACGGGAACCATCATGAGTGCTTGAATGCCCTTTCACCCTTAGCTTCTATTTCACCAAAATATCTTGTTGATAACCTTTCAGGAACTGTTTTGTTTTTATGATAAGATTTTGTCCACGCAAATTCATCCAACTATATTGTAAATCTTTGAACTGAAGAATCCACTCTTGGTTATCGATTGCAAATACTAAACTTTTGTTTGCTGAAGTTATAATGCAGATTTCCATTAAAATTACTATGACAGTGAAAAGTATTGATGTATTGACAATAAAACAGAACAAAGAATTTTGAAAATTAACGAATCCCATAAAGTGGAACTCACAATTCTAGTGCATATTTTTTGGTGCATGACTATGCCTTTTTCTAATCTAGTTGTTGCAATTGCCAATACTGTTCTTGTGAGAACCTTGCTTGAGCATATGTATTATTGAGCCTATCAGAAACTAATACAGTTTCAACCCTATAGATACAGATTGCACACCTTGAGTAATAGAAGCTATTTCCTAATGTTGATTATCGGTTCGTTAAACCATCAATTGTTGCAAGTCTATCCATACATCACTAGCATTGGATGTATAGACTATGCCAGCCACAACATTGCTGGAAACAGAGTTTATCAACCTATGGCATTGACCCTTTCCCGCTGATTCCACACTTCTCTTTCTTGTGATCAAAATTTATGTTATACTCATAATTCCTATTTTTTGACCCTTTCTGCTCATTGTATTTAAGATGATCTAGTGGATAACCAACCAACCTATAACAATCTCTCTTATAATGAATGACCTTTAAGCATTGTTGTATTGACAATAAAATAGAACAAAGAATTTTGAAAATTAACAAATCTCATATACTGGAACTCACAATCATATATCAATCATAGTGCTATAAGTATATGAGACTCTTAGCCACCAAATGCTAGGATCTTATAAGCCCCGTAGTGACATCAAACTTACATCACTGACAAAAATTCTCCTTATCTTGCTATTAAGAATATGATCACTTGCAATAGAGTTCCTCATATGCATCTGAATTTAAAACGATACTCCTATTGCAATTTAAAACGAAACGCCCAGTGAACCAATGGCCAGAAAGTTGAAGCATAGCAGCAAACTTTCGAGATCAACAAACTGATTAGCAAGAGGAAATCGTAATAGATGAGTAAAGAAAACTATAAAGTGATCCATATATAGAGGCGGTGCTCAAAGAATGACATCATACCATCCATACAGATTTAGTAAAATCTACATAAATGACTAATAATAGGCCACATTTTCCCCATCATGTATTACAATGGAGTTTGCCTGAGAATTAATGAAAGAACAAGAGAAAAATAAAGATTTTTCTTAGCTTGTGAGATAGTCTGCTGTGGATTCTTTTGAAAATTAACGAATCCTATAAACCAGAACATATAATCTATTCACCCCTTTGTGGCCTACTTGCTTATTCTTTTTTTTTTTCTCGAAAACACCACCTGCACATTTACTACCCAACACACACATGAAGCTTCAAGCTTGTTAATGGCCCAAAACCCATTAAAGATAAAACCATTTTCTTCCAACTTGAAGATTCAAGCATCATTAATGGCCCATCATATTGTTTGAGAATCAGTTTCCGTTTGTTATTTGAAATTTGGGAATAGAAGAACTTGTATTTCACTAAGTTAAGAAGTACATGTATATATACAATCGCTAGAGGTTCTATCAAAGGTAAGTAAATAGCCTACACATCTTTCTATGATTTAGCTAGCTATATAAGGTAAGAGAATATATTTACAATATCCTACAATATTTTGTAACATTCCCCCTTAAGTTGGAGCATAGATATTGATCATGTCTAGCTTGTTGCATAAATAATTAACTCGAGCTCCATTTAGTGCCTTTGTGAACAAATCAGCTAGTTGCTCTCCGGTCTTCACATAGCCGGTAGAAATAAAGTTTTCCTGAATCTTCTCATGAATGAAATTACAGTCAACCTCAATATGTTTAGTTCTTTCATGATACACCGAATTCGAGGCAATATGAAGAGCAACTTTTTTGTCATACCAAAGTTTTGCTGGTGTATGATGTTTCAATCCAATTTCAGTTAAAAGATTATGTATCCACATAATTTCACATGTAGACTCTGACATAGCTTTGTACTCAAATTCAACACTGGATCGCGATACAACAGTTTGCTTCTTGCTCCTCCATGATATTAGGCTTCCTCCAACGAAGACACAATAGCCTGTAGTAGACCATCTACCGATTTTGGATCTAGCCCAATCAGCATCGGCAAAACACTCAACATGAGTATGCCCATGATTATTATACAATAAGTCGAGCCAGGAGCTCCTTTCAAGTGTCATGACCCATACCATCGTGATTGGCACCCACACTAACCCTCCGGTGGGAGAACCATTAGTACTAATTAGCTAACCAAAGAACTACACAACTTAATCAAAACTAAGGCATTTAAAGTTACGGAAGCAGGTTTTAAATGCTAAGGAAAGAAATAGGGAGTTCCCATAAACTCCAAACAAAGTCTAACAACCAAAACAAATGCGAAAATAATACCTAGAACCTGAAAGTCAATGTACCAAAACTTTAACAAGAACCATAAGTCTAAACAAGAAGGGTACAACCCCAAACTAAACATAAGACTAACTAAAGCACTAGTCTAAGTCCGAAAATATGGACATAAACAGAAAGAGAACTCATGGTAGCCCGAAAGAACTAGCTCACCCTAGAATTCGAAACGATCACTTATCTTCTAAGCGAGGTCTATCAATAGTCGTCTGAAGATGCCCTTTACTCAACAAAGAAAGAATAAATGCAGTATAAGTACACAACCACAATGTACTGGTAGGATCAATCGGCTATCCCACTAAGTGCAACATACATAAGTCAATACAACATAATAATAACATGCATACACAAAACATATACAACATCGATACCATTACGAATAACGATCAAGTTCACAATTCTAAATTACACAATTATGACAAGCCAATGGTCCTCTCATGGAACCCACACCAAAACTGTTAGCGTACCGATACATGATACCCGATCCAATGTTGTCGGAACGTGGCAACCGATCCCATGTTTATGCCGGAACGTGGCAACCGATCCAAGTTAGTGTATCAAAATGTAACACCCGATTCATTCAACAAGGCACAATCACAATCACAAAGTACATTCTCATAATCATACAATCAAGTCATGATTCATGGCATTCATCATTCATCTATCCTTATTTACAATTAGTGTGATCAATAATGTAACATCTGCATACATACATGTATTATAATGAAGCAAGAACAAGCATACATCACACAACATGAAATCACAACCATCACCTACCTCGAACAAAGCTTAAAATCCCCTAAGAAACTTGATCCTTCCCTTTCCGAATTTTTTCCGCTTGTTATTGGTCTACAAATAATCAATTTAATGCTAGGATCAATAAACAAGACTTAATTACCCAAAGTCAACACTATCAACCATAGATCAAACCCATGATCCCACTATCCCAATTAGGGCTTTTTCCACCATAATTTCCAGATCAAAATCCTCCCCCATCGATAATTACCCGCTAGATTATATTCTACGGATTGAAAAGTGGATTCGAGGAGTTAAAACCTTACCTTTAGCCTCAAGAATGGTGAAAAATGGTCAAGAAAACACCTGGGGTCGTCTCCTAGCTCTCAAAGCCAAAAAGTGCAAAATAAAATGTTTTTGGGGTTTATTTCTGACTTAGGTCGCGTCTGTCCCACCACAACGGTACTCACCCTACTACAGCGGCCCCACCCTAGCGGGAAAATCTCACATTAGCGTCTTGCACGGAACCAGTGAGCAAATTTAATAATTCCAATACCCCCATTTCACAACACACCTTCAACCAACGATACTCAGAAACTACCCATTAACGCTAAGATTAGTTTCGGGAGTTCTACTCACCCGAATTTAATTTTGTAAAGTCGTACGGGTTCCTTAACGTCTTAGCTATCTACTCATGTGATAAAATTCATAATTAGATCACCCAATTGTTACCTGATTTCCCAAGACCTTACTGACTCCGATTTCGTTCAAATTTGGACTAGGTTAGGAAATTCCAAGTTACTACGAAAATGTTTTTCGGCCCAAATTTTTTCCATGTTGGCTTTTCTATAACGATGGAACAGATAATTACAAAAGATATCAATTTACCCATCACTTGTCCCCGAGTGACAACTTAGGAAAAAATAGGCTAAAGAGAGAAGGGTGTAGTACCTGTATCGATGAACAACTGGGAATACTTGTCTCGCATGTCCTTCTCGATTTCCTAAGTAGCTTCCTCAACTAGACGATGCTTCCATTGAATTTTCACGGACTTAATCTCCTTGGTTCTTACCTTTCGGACATCATGATCAAGAATTGCAATTGGTTCCTCCTCATATTGAAGGTCTTTTCCAACACAACTGAGTCCCATTTTATGTTGTAATCCCCGTCCCCATGATATCTCTTCAACATGGATACATGAAATACCGGATGAACTCCCGAGAGGTTAGGAGGTAAAGCCAATCTATAAGCCACTGGCCCTATACATTCAAGAACCTCAAAGGGGCCAATGTATCGCGGACATAACTTGCTCTTCTTGCCAAATCTCATCACCTCTTTCATGGGTGACACCTTAAGAAGAAAATTCTCACCAGTCTGAAATGCCATGTCTCTTACCTTATGGTCTGCATACTGCTTCTGCCTACTCAGGGCTGCTAAAAATTTAGCTTGAATACTCATCTCCTTATCTTGAGCATCCTTTACTAAATCAACCCCCAAAGGTTTTACATCTCCAACCTCGAACCATCCTATGGGTGATCTACATCCCCTCATATAAAGTGCCTCAAATGGTGCCATATCAATGCTGGAGTGATAACTATTATTATAGGAGAACTCACACAACAATAGGAACTTATTCCAATGTCCTCCAAAATCAATCACACATGCCCTCAACATGTCTTCTAACACTTAAATAGTCCTCCCTGACTGCCCGTCTGTCTGTGGATGGAAGGTCGTACTAAAAGTGATTTGTGTGCCCAATTCATCATGTAACTACCTCCAAAACATGGAGGTAAATTGCGTACCACAGTCTGAGATGATTGAAAGGGGCACCACATGCAGCCTCACTATCTCTTTCACATAAAACTTGGCCAATTGGTCAGCATTATAATCTATTCTTACTGGAATAAAATGGGCTGATTTAGTCAATCTGTCAACCACTACCCAAATAGAATCAAATTTTCCCAAAGTCTTGGGAAGACCAACCACAAAATCCATGGCTATCATTTCCCACTTCCATTCCGGAATTGGCATTCTTTGAAGCAAACCTGGAGGCCTTTGATGTTCATACTTTACTTCTTGGCAATTTTGACACTTAGCGACAAACTCCGCTATATCCTTCTTCATGCCCGACCACTAATAAATTCGCTTCAAATCTCGATACATCTTGGTCACACTCGGATGAATGGAATATCATGAACCATGAGACTCCGTCAACAAATTCTGAATCAAGTCGTCAACTCGAGGAACACAAATACTTCCTTTAAAATTGAGCACACCTTCCGCATCAAGAGTGGTCTCTTATGCCTTACCAATCGCAGTCTTGTTCTTAAGTTCATTCAAATTTTCATCCTCAAATTGTTTGGCCTTATCTCCTCAATGAACGTGGCCCTAACCTCAATGATAGCTAGCACCCCACATTTTTCTGAGATGCCAAATTGCATGAATTTAGACTCTAAGGTCTGAATTTCCTTAGCCAAAGGTCGCTTAGTTACACTCAAGCAAGCTAAACTACCCATACTCACCATTTTTCGACTCAAAGCGTCTGCCGCTATATTAGCCTTACCCAGATGGTTTTGAATAATCACATCATAATCCTTGAGTAGCTCCATCCACCGTCTCTGTCTCAAATTCAAATCTTTTTGGGTGAAAACATACTACAAGCTACGATGATCAGTAAACACTTCACACTTAACATCATAAAGATAATGACGCTAAATCTTAAGAGTAAATACTATCGCTGCCAACTCCAAATCATGCGTTGGATAATTGTTCTCATGCACCTTCAACTGTCGCGATGCATAAGCTATAACATTATTATCCTGCATTAACACAACACCCAAACCGAATGTGAAGCATCACAATAAATAATAAAATCTTTACCTTCAACTGGTAGTGCTAGAATAGGTGCGGTGATCAAAAGAGTCTTGAGCTTTTGAAAACTCTCCTCACATTTTTCAGTCCATTCATTCAAATGGTATCTCCTTTTTTGGTCAAATTTGTCAAGTAAGTGGCAATAGAAACAAAGTTCTTCACAAATCAACGATAGTAGCTAGCGAGCCGCACAAAACTCCTAACTTACATCACAGAGCTAGGCTGAACCCAATTCTTAACCGCCTCAATCTTTTGGGAATCTACCATTACCCTTTCTTTTGAAACTACATGCCCTAAAAATGCAACCGAAGTCAACCAAAATTCACACTTAGAAAATTTATCATACAACCTTTGTTTCCCAAGAACACCCAGAACAATACGAAGATGGTCGGCATGCACTTCCTCACTTTTTGAATAGACCAAAATGTCATCAATGAAGACTATAACGAACAAATCGAGAAAGGGTTTGAACACCCCATTCATCAAACTTATGAAAGTTGCATGCAGGCACATTAGTCAAACCAAAATACATAACTAGGAACTCGTAGTGCCCATAATGGGTTCTAAACGCCGTCTTGGGCACATTCCCAGGCCTAATCTTTAACTGATGGTAACCAAACCTTAGATCAATCTTAGAGAAAATTGATGCACCTTGCAATTGGTCAAAAAGATCATCTATTCGAGGCAATGGGTACTTGTTTCGAATGGTGATGCTATTCAATTCCCAGTAATTTATACACATCCTCATACTACCATTATTTTCTTAACAAACAAAACTGGAGCACCCCGCAGGGAAGCACTAGGACGAATGAATCCTTTATCAAGAATTTCTTGTATTTGAGCCTTAAGCTATCTTAATTCTGTTAGAGCAATGCAATATGGAGGGATGGAAATGGGACAAGTACTAGGTTCTAAATCAATACAGAAATCTATATCTCTATCCGGAGGCATACCAAGCAAATCATTAGGAAACACTTCTCTAAATTCTGACACCACATGAATAAACTCAATAGATGGAGACGCAATCTCAACATCCCTAATATGAGCCAAATAAGCCAAACAAGTCTGCCCTACCAGTTTCCTAGCCCGAATGAATGATATGATCTTAGTTTTCTTAGGCTTGTACATCCCTTCACACTCTAATTTTTCCCTTCCCAGAATTTCTAAAGTTACAGACTTAGTATTACAATTAAACACAACATAATAGGAGGACAACCAAGTCATGCCTAAGATTATATCAAAGTCAGTCATATCTAAAATCACCAAATAAGCTCAAGTTTGAAAATCCATAAACAAAATAAGACAAGCACGATAGACATGGGTGACTATGACAGACTCTCCAACTGGGGCAGAAACATAGATGGGGGCATCAAGTATATCACAAATCATAGCATATTCTGAGGCAAATCACACAAATACATAAGAGTAAGTAGAACTCAGATCAAATAACACATTAGACATCCGGTCACAGACAAGAATATTACACGTGATCACTGCGTCAGACGTCTCTGCCTCGATCTTGCTCGAAAAGGCATAACACTGAGCCATATCATCGTGACGGGCGACTTCCCTGCTTGGTTGTACTGTACCTCTGCCTCCGTTACCATTTCCCCTACCTCCGCGGCCTCGCTGATTTTCTCCTTGCCCACCTTGTGGATGCCTTCGACCATTATTACCATTTCCCCCGGGTACCAGTACTATAAATTTCTGTTGCACGGAATCCAACATGCACGGGTGTTCCTAGGTTCTCCATAGTTGTAACATAAATGATCAAAAGATGGCCTGCTGCCCGTCGAAAGTGCGTCTCCTTGGCTATCCTGAATCTAATTCTGAGGTGGAGTTCCGGAGTAATTACCTATAGAGGCGGGAATAACGGACTGAATTGACCGGGCTGCAAGTGTTGGCCTCCCTGAACCTCTGGAGTGAGATCCCTGAAAGTTGCCAGAATTTTTGGCTTTCTTATCCAATGCCCTAGCCTGACCGTCTCACCTCACCCCCTCCATTTTCTTCACAAAGTCCGTTACCTCATTGAAGCTTTTTCCTGCAAAACTCATATGAACAGACAATACTTGCAACTCAGAATTTAGTCCCTTAATAAATAAACGAATCCTCTCTCCCTCAGTAGTCACCAATTGCGTAGCATATCTAAACAAGACATGGAACTTTGCCTCATAAGCAGCCACATACATACCACCTTGCTCCAAAGCCATGAACTCATCCTTTTTACGATCCCTCAAGGTCCAAGGCACATACTTCTCCAAGAACAGAGCATAAAACTGGGTCTAAGTGAGTGGGGGTAAAGCTGAAGATCTGCATTCAACATAAGTTCTCCACCACTTCTTTGCCTCGCCTTGAAGTTGAAAAGTCACAAACTCAATTCCATGCTGATGGACAATTCCCAACTTATGAAGCCTCTCGTAGCAATGTAGGATGAACTCATATGTATCGTCACTCTCGGAACCATGAAACATAGGCGGTTTCAACTGCAAGAACTTAGTCAGCATCTCATTCTCATTACCAGTCATAACAGGACCCAACAAAGGATGGAATAAAGCATCATTACCTACATTTCCACCCACCTTGGGGACAGTGATAGCAATAGGGGGATATGGTGGGAGCTTGAGTTGCTTGAACAGAGGAAACACTCCAGGACCAACCAATCCTTTCAAGAATGACATCATACGTTGAGCTAACACTGGGTCTAAGGGAGGAATACCTATAGTCTATGCCTGCACCTCTTCCTCTTTTCCAACATTCTCCTCCTCATCAACTTCTACGTTCTCCTCTACCTCTTCATAGTGCGCAGGAGGGGCCTCATTTCTGGGAGCATCTCCAAGCGCCACCCTTCCTCGGCCTCTACCCCTAGCTCTTCCTCTACCCCCTGCCTCAACAGTGACCTCTTGCTATAGATTCTTCAGCTGGAGTATTGACAGGAGCTACGGACCTGACGCCGTTGAACCTAGTATCAATCATCTGTAGACAGAAGAGTGAAGAAGGTTAAATACTAATTTGAATCGACAAATACCAATTGGAATCAAATTATAGCATGAAAGGAGACAAAGGAAATTAGAGAGATTTCCTAAAGTCGTATAGCCTCTCGAAGAAAAGTATAGACGTCTCCGTACCATTCCGCAAGACTCTACTATACTCATTTTGGTACATCGAGATCAATGAACCTAGGCTCTGATACCAACTTTGTAATGACCCAGACCATCGTGATTGATACCCACACTAACCCTTCGGTAGGAGAACCATTAATACTAATTAGTTAACCAAAGAACTACACAACTTAATCAAAACTAAGACATTTAAAGTTACACAAGCAGGTTTAAATGCTAAGGAAAGAAATAGGGAGTTCCCATAAAATCCAAACAAAGTCTAACAACCCAAACAAATGCGGAAGTAATACTTAGAACCTGAAAGTTAATGTACCAAAACTCTAGCAAGAACCATAAGTCTAAACAAGAAGGGTACAACCCCAAACTAAACATAAGACTAACTAAAGCACTAGCCTAAGTCCAAAAATGTGGACATAAACAAAAAGAGAACTCATGGCAGCCTGGAAGAACTGACTTACCCTTCAATTCAAAATGATCACTGATCTTCTAACTGAGGTCTGTCAATAGCCGTCTGAAGATGCCCTGTACTCAACAAAGAAAGAGCAAGTGCAATATTAGTGTAGGTTCATGCGGCTATCCCACTAAGTGCAACATACATAAGTCAATACAACATAATATTAACATGCATACACTGAACATATACAACATCAATACCATTACGAATAGCGATCAAGTTCACAATTCTCAATTACACATGTATGACAAGCCAATGATCCTCTCATGGAACCCACACCCAAACTCTTAGCGTACCGGTACATGGTACCTAATCCAATGTTTATACCGAAACGTGGCAACCTGTCTAATATTTATGCCTAAACGTGACAACCGATCCAAGTTAGTGTGTCGGAACGCAACACTCAATCCATTCAATAGGCCACAATCATAATCACAAAGTACATTCTCATAATCATACAATCAAGTCATGATTCATGGCATTCGTTATTCATCTATCCTCATTTACAATTAGTGTGATCAATAATGCAACATCCGTATATATACATATATTATAATGAAGCAAGAACAAACATACATCACACAACATGAAATCACAGCCATCACCTACCTTGAACAATACTTGAAATCCGCTAAGAAACTTGATCCTTCCCTTTCCGGATTCTTTCCACTTGTTCTTGGTCAACAAACAATCAATTTAATGCTAGGATCAATAAACAAAACTAAATTATCCGTAATAAAGTCAACACTATCAACCCTAGATCAAACCCATGATCCCCCTATCCAATTAGGGCTTTTTCAACCATAATTTCCAGGTCAAAACCCTCTACGGTTCCAAAAATGGATTTGGGGAGTTAAAACCTTACCTTTAGCCTCAAGAATGGTTAAAAATGGTCAAGAAAACACTTGGGGTCGTCTCCTAGCTCTCAAAGTCGAAAAGTGCAGAATAAACATTTTTGGGGTTTATTTCCGACTTAAGTCACGTTTCTTTTGCCACAGCGGTACTCACCCCGCTACAGCGGCCCCCTTGGCGGGAAAATCCCGTCTTAGCTGCTTGCACGGAACTAGTGAGCAAATTTAATAATTCCAATACCCCCATTTCACAACACACCTTCAACTAATGACACTCAGAAACTACCCGTTCATGCTAAGATCAGTTTAAGGAGTTCTACTCACTCAAATTCAATTTTGTAAAGTCGTACGGGCTCCTTAACGTCTTAGCTATCTACTCATGTGATCAAATTAATAATTAGATCATCCAATTGTTACCAGATTTCCCTAGACCTTACTTACTTCGATTTCATCCCAATCTGGACTAGGTTGGGAAATTCCAAGTTACTATGAAAAAGTTTTTCAGCCCAAAAATTTTCCCCGTTGGCTTTTCTATAACGACAAAAACAGGTCGTTACATCAAGTAACATAGAATTTGTTCCAAAGATGCTTAATGTTTGACCGTAGGTGCGGACATGAATTGGCTAACAATACTTACAACAAATGCAGTATATGGACGAGTCATAATGAGGTAGTTTAACTTCCCAACTATCCTCATGTATCTATCTGGATCATCAAAAGGATCACCATCATCTTTCATAACATGCACATTGAGAATCATTCGGGTATTGCAGGGTTTGGCTGCCAACTTTCCAGTCTCTGCAAGTAGGTCAAGAATATACTTTCTCTGAGATAGAAGAATAAACACAACACTTAAGAGTTTAACAGTCAAATTTCTAGATATTGTTACCAACCCACGTCCACAATCTATCAAAGAACAATCAAATAACTAGGAAACACTTGGGGAGTTGACTAGCCAATTGCCAAATTGAACTTGATGAGTGTACATCATTACCAATAATTGCTAACTCGTCGCGGGTAAAATGGACTATAAGTAAGGAGATTTTCTCTCGAACAATTACCTTATTTCCGTTGAGTTCTCTCGAACCTCAACACTATCCATTAAATGATCAGCCTGCATTCTCATCAAATCCACTCTTTCAAGCTTGATAAAAAGGTTGGATCTTGGGTTTCACTTTCTCAAGCTGAAACCGTTAAGACCCACTACTAAGGATGCCAAATTACTGCGTTGGTTCTGTACCTCTCTCTTGAGTAAGCACAAAACTCTGAAATCTATCACACTAAATATGCAATAATGAAGTTAAGCCACCGCAATAATTCAGACCCGCTTTAGAATAACACCAAAAATCACTAATCAATAACACCCATTTAGTAAAATGCAACAATTGATCACATTGTCAAACCCCCAAGGTTAGGGTTTTAGCCAATCATAGTGAAAAGATGAAGATCAATACCTGCCACGTTTTCCATAGCTGGGTAAATGAAATTCGTAAGTTAAACTTAACAAAGATCTTCTCTATTACAAAATCCAAATGGAAAACCTTGCTAAAATCACTTGAAATCCTCAATGGTAGTGTTTTTTTTTGCTTTAAATCTTTTATTCCTCACATTTCTGAATACTTTCTCTCTCATGCAAAAATCAATTTATACAAAATCTGGTGTGACTTTTTGGGGCCAGTCGGGGAGGAAAGTCAGGCTTCACCGACTGCTCGGCGACTCGTTGATTGTCTTTTCGTCTCGCCTTCATGTTTCACATCTTCTTCATCCGACCACTATAATTTTAGGTGAGCTAACTTAGGATCTCCGTTTCACTCGGCGATGCGCCCTTCTGTCTTTTGTCTCACCCATCTGTGATTATCTGGGTTTCCATCAGTTCTTTCGGTGACCTGGCCATCTGTCACCGATGAAATTGGCGTTCTCCGAGTGAGACTGTTGTCCGCTGAAGTTAATCCTAATCCAACCTCAGCATTATGTAACTTTAGGTGGTGGATGGGCATCTTGACAAGTCGTCTAGTGACATCGACGATTGTCAGGCTTGTTTTTCCCTTCTCTTTTTCGCTCGTGTTGTCTTTGTTGTCCATTTATGTCCTAGCTTTGTTCTTCAATTCATATATCTGAAAATCAAGGGTTTTACATCAGTTATTGGCACAAAATAAACATTTGAGGGCACCAAATTGTTACAAATAAAGCTCCAAATGAGTACAAATCGTGGACTCTTCAACACCGCCAACTTAAACTTTTGTCTGTCCTCAAGTAAACTCAAGTTCAACAGTTCAAAAAGGATATCTCAAACAGTGCTACACAAGACTCAATCATGAAAACACAGAACAAGACTCAATTTACTCATGAAAGTATCAATTGTGCACTCAAAGATTCAAGTTGGAACTCACCACTACCAAAGATTCTCAAGTTCACAATACTTGCTTCAAATGCAAGTTCAAGCTCAACAAAGGTACTCAAGTACCCTCACACCAAGGATGATTCCATATTCATACACTATTCTTCAACAATTTAGAGCTCCGAAATCACATAAAACTCTCACACTCACAAAGATGAACACATGCATGACTTCACCCATTTGCCCTTATTTTCCAACCAATATTTGTTTTAGCTCACTCAAGATCAAAATGGTCTTTTCAAGGCTTGTAACGGGGCTGAGTGTAAAGGCATGGTCATTTAGGCTCAGTTGTTGCTATCCTCATGAAATGTGGTATGAACTATACTTTCTTTCCTTTTCTTCAACATTTGCACTCATGCTCATAATTCACCCCATTATTCACTTCTCGTGGAATACCGACACCCCATTTGTTTTGCAACTTTCACAACTTTATTCCACAACTTTTTCATTCTATTTCTTTTTCTTCTTTTCTCTTTTTTTTATGGAGGGGTTCCATTTTTTTTATATCATGGATCAAGGGGGACTTCTTTGCATTTTTTGATTTACTTTCTCTTTTCACCACACCCCCAACTTAGGCTTTTGGCCTAAGTTGGTTATTAAAACAAACCACACTTCATGAAGATTTTGGGTGAAGGGATAAAGAGAGGTCTCATTTGCTCAAGTTTCTTCCAAGAAAATGATAAGGCTCAAAGGGTGTTCAAGCAAAGTTCACACACTCACAAGGTAGGCCACAAAAGAGGTATAATTCAAATTGTTTCAGTCTTTAAAATTGTTGCCTAAGATTATTTCAAGAGCTTGCATCACTTAGTCAAATGGACCAACGGGAAAAATTATAGGTGTCATCACACATCACGGTAAGCTCATCACACAAGGCATTGACACCAATATCTAACAAGACTCCACACTTTCGCTAGTGTGTAATGTTCATCACAAGAGACTCAATTTGATAATCGGCTAGTCACAACGAGATGCAAAAAGTTCACATATTGCCTATGCAACTTCATTTGTCCTCATCATAGCCGCACATTCATTTTTTTCGATTAAGAGCACTATTTAAGTCATCGGTATTGATCATGACCGACAGTCAAATTTGAGCAAGGGACTCACTGACCAAACACACACCCCAACCAAAAACATTCAACATTGTCCCTAATATGAGTAGAGAACATACAATACCAAAGAAAAAAAATAAAAATAAAGATTAGCAAAATTAAAGATAAGATACTAGTATGTAAACAAGCATAGCAAGGTGACAAGGAATCTTCACTAGGAGCCCATTTGGCAAGAAAAATGAAGCAGTCGCCGAATGACTCGACTATTTGCCACAAGGTTCGGATATCGCCCTTATTTCCAGTCTGCAACACGCTCAAAAGGGGCGAATCGACGGGGAGGAATGAGATTGCTGAATAGGTTCACGCTTCGCATAGTGGACTTGTAACCTCGTCGAACATCCATTGGATTAGGCTATCAGCGCTGGAGCAGAAGGGCGGGGAAATTCGGGTCGCTCAAGCACATCGGTGATTTGCCGAGTGATGAAGGTCTCCCACCGAATTTTCTAGTATCTCAGCTCAATTTTTGAAGTCCATAAGGTGGACTATGTCGTGCTCACAAAATGGATTCGGTGATCCGCCAATAGCATCTTTCTCTCGCATAATATCTTACACCTGCAAAATCAACACACATTATTTAAAATACTAACACTTGTGTTGCCTCCCAAGAAGCGCCTTATTTAATGTCATTGCACGACGCGGAAATGCTCCCAAGCATCTTCCAGGTACACCACCTCAATCAGAGAAATTTCTTAGCACTCGCCAAAGTATAACTTCAAGCGTTGCCCATTCACCTTGAATGCAAGTCCTTCTTGACCTTCAATTTCGATGGCACCATTTATGAACACTCATGCCACTCTAAACGGCCCTGACCATTTGGACTTAAGCTTTCCCGGAAAGAGTCTAAGTCGAGAGTTATATAGTAACACCCAGTCTCCCACTATGAACGCCCTCTTAAGGATTTTAGAATCATGCCATTTCTTCATCTTTTCCCTGTAAATGGCTGAACTTTCATAAGCCTTGAACCTGAATTCGTCCAACTCATTTAATTGCTCAACTCTCTCTTTTGAAGTCTTTGTCCAATCCAGATTTAGAGCTTTCAATGCCCATAATGCTTTGTGTTCCAATTTAACTGGTAGATGGCAATATTTACCGAAGACTAGCTGATACGGGACATACTGATTGGTGTTTTATATGTGGTGCGATACGCCCATAGCGTGTCATTAAGCTTTCGAGACCAATCAGTCCTATTAGTATTCACTGTCTTGGCCAAGATGCTTTTGATCTCCCGGTTTGACACTTCAACTTGGCTGCTCGTTTGGGGATGATAGGGAGTTGCTACTTTGTGTTTCACTCCATACTTACTCAATACGGCTGAAAACCACTTGTTGCAAAAGTGGGATCCCCCGTCACTAATAGTAGCTCGAGGAGTACTAAATCTAGCAAATATGTAGCGTTTCAGGAATTGAACAACACGTTTCCCTTCATTGTTTAGAAGTGCAATAGCCTTCACCCATTTAGAAACATAATCTACGACCACCAAAATATACTTATTACTAAACGAACTGACAAATGGGACCATGAAATCTATTCCCCAAACATCAAATAGCTCAACTTCTAAAATGGGTGTAAGTGGCAACTCATATCTTTTGGACACTCCACCTTGTTTCTGACATTGAGTGCACTTCTTAACAAACTCATGAGCATTTTTGTAGAGGTATGGCCAGTAGTAGCCACTTTGGAGGACTTTAGCAGTTGCAAGTACACCACCATGATGCCCCCCAACTGGTGAAGCATGACAAGCATGGAGAATTTTGATGGCTTCTTCTTCTAGGACACATCTCCTAATGATATGGTCTGCACACTCTTTGACTAAATATGGTTCATCCCAAAAGTACTTCTTAACATCGAACAAGAACCTCTTTTGTTGGTAGAAGTTCAGTTCTTCCGGCATTAATTCACACACTACGTAATTGGCAAAATCAACATACCAAGGAGGTTGTTTGAGAGTCAACGTGAATACCTATTCATTGGGAAATGAATCATTTATGTCGATCTCTAGCTCATCATTCTCCTTGCCTTCCAATCTTGATAAGTGGTCAGCCACCTGATTTTCACAACCTCTCCTATTTTTTACTTCAAAGTCGAATTCTTGCAATAGTAGCACCCATCTTATTAATCTTGGCTTGGCATTCTTCTTTGCCATCAAATAACACAGTGCAACATGATCAGTGTGAACAACCACTTTAGTACCTAGAAAGTATGCCCGGAACTTCTCAAATTCATATACTACATGCAAGTAATTCTTGTTCTATAACTATATAGTTACATTGAGCACTGTTTAGAGTTTTGTTTGCGTAGTAAATGGGGTGAAATAGTTTGTTACGTTTTTTCCCCAATACAACACCTATTGCCGTGCCGCCTGCATCACACATCACTTCAAAAGATTCGGACCAGTTGGGACTAATGATAACCGGGGTAGAGACCAATTTTTCTTTCAAGCACTTAAAAGCCACCATGCAAGCATCATCAAAGTGGAATTTCACCTCCTTTTCCAAAAGTTTGCATAGAGGATGTGCAATCTTTGAGAATTCTTTAATGAACCTCTGGCAAAAACCGGCATGTCCCAGGAAAGTATGAACACCCTTCACCGAAATTGGTGGTGGTAACTTCTCAATTACTTCAATTTTACTTTATCAACCTCCAGCCTCTTTTACGACACCTTGTGACCAAGAACTATACCTTCCTTAACCATGAAGTGGTATTTTCCCCAATTTTGGACCATATTTGTCTCCACACATCTTTGGAGAACTTGTCTTAAGTGTTCTAAACATGCTTCAAAAGTGTCACCCATAACCGAGAAGTCATCCATGAATACCTCCGTTGAATCCTCCACCATGTCAGCCAAAATAGATAACATGCAACGTTGAAATATTGCTGGAGCATTACATAACCCGAACGACATCCGTTTGAAGGAAAAAGTTCCATATGGGTAGGTGAAGGTGGTTTTCTCTTGGTCTTCCAGAGCAATGGAGATTTGGTTATAACCGAAATACCCATCCAAGAAGTAATACCAACCTCTCTCTGAAAGTTGATCAAGCATTTGATCCATGAAGGGCATGGGAAAGTGATCCTTTTCGGTCCACAAGTTTAACTTCCGGTAATCCATGCATGCTCACAATTCGGCCACCGGTTTCATAGATACAAGCTCCCTCTTTTCATTTGGGACTACTGTGATGCCTCCCTTTTTCGGTACACATTGCACTGGACTTACCCATTTTCTATCCGAAATAGGATAGATCACACCTGTGTCCAACCACTTTATTATTTTCTTTTTCACCACCTCTTGCATTGGTGAGTTCAATCTCCGCTGATGTTTAAAACTCGGTTTACAATCACTATCAAGCTGAATTTTGTGAGTTCAAATGCCGGGAAGAATGCCCACTATGTTAGCGATAGTCCAACCTATAGCTTTGATATGCCTTATCAACACCTCAATGAGCAAGTTTACCTGCCATTCAAGCAAGTCAGCTGCAATGATCACCGGTAAGGTGTTATTTGCCCCCAAGAAAGCATATCGGAGATTGGAGGGAAGTACTTTCAACTCCAGATTTGGTGGTTCTTCTGTTAATGGCTTTGCGGGAGGACTTTCTCAATTTTTTAGATCAATGCCCAACTTCAATGAAGTCTTTGAATACCCCCATGCCTAAAAGAGCAGCTACTTCCTCTTCGTATCCTTGAATTTCGAACTCATCATAGCTAGCAAGCACGACTTCAAGTGGTTCACTCATACACATCAAATGGCTCACACTAGCCACCGCCTCATCAATAACATCAACAGTGGAAACCACGTGAATATCACTTGGGTGTTTCATTGACTTATAAACATTAATGGTTACTTCATCTTCGTTCACCTGGAACTTCAGTTCTCTAGTTTCAACATCCACCAACGCTCTCTCGGTTGCCAAGAATGGTTTTCCTAAAATGATGGGAGTTTCAGCATCTATCTCACAATCGAGAATGACAAAATCAACCGGGAAAATGAATCGGTCAACCTTTACCAAGATGTCATATAGTATCCCTACATGATGTTTAATTGATCGGTCTGCCATCAAGAATCTCATTGTTGTGGCTTTCGGTTCACCCAACCCAAGTTGTTTATAAATTGCATATGGCATTAGGTTGATGCTTGCTCCCAAATTGCATAAGGCTTTAGCAAATTGGAGCATGCCGATGGTGCAAGGAACGGTGAATGCTCCGGGATCTTCTCTCTTTTTGATCAGCTCTTTAGTTATAATTTCACTACAACTATGAGAAACTTTGATTGTCTAAACATCCAAGCTCCTTTTCTTTGGGACTAACTCCTTCATGAACTTGGCATAACCCAGTATTTCCAACAACGCTTCCACTAGAGGGAGATTAATTGATAATGTCTTGAACACCGATAAAAACTTCTTGAACTTCTCATCCTCATTCTTCTTCTTGAGACGTTGGGGAAATGGAGGAGATACTTTTGGGATTGGATTGTGTTTTTCCACAGCTTTTTGTAGCCCTTTGGCAATGCTTTGATGGGTGGGTATTTCTTCTTCCTCCATACCTTTTTCTTCTTCATGCATTTGAGCTTCTTCATTGCCCATTACATCACCTATTTATACCTTTCCACTACGAGTAACCACAACCAGCCCTATATCATCATCTTCCATTGTCATTTTTGGTTTCAATTGTGCTTAAAGTAAACTCAACTGACCTTTAAGTATCTTGATTGCATCTTCATGAGAGTTTACTTTATTGTTCAATGATGAAAAATCATATTTCATCCCTTTTAACAAATCATCCAAACCTTCAGCTTTATCAAGGATGCGTGATAGCAGATCATTCACTCGAGGACTACTTGCACTCCCTTTCGACTTTGGGCTCTCACTCAATTGAGTGTGGTCCTCTTCATGGTCATCCTCTCTTTTCCAATAATCGCTTTGCTCAGCCCAATCTTGATAGTATCTTCTTTGCTCTTCCCCCTTGTGATAGTTTCAACCTTGATTCCCACCACGCTGTAAATAGTGTGGGTGGAAACCCTCCTCATATCTCTTGGAATTCCAACCTTGATTCTACCCCGGCTTTGAATAACCTGAGGAAGAACCCTCCTCAACTCTAAACACTCCACTTGTTCCCTTGGGCATTCCCACATTCTCCAACATATGCTCTTGTAGTAGCTCCATTTGGGTTAACATCTTCTTGATGTTCTCATCCCTTTCTCTTTCCTTATCAAGTTGTTCTTGTTTCATTCTAAAACAAAAAGGAGAGATCTGATCCTCTTGAGTGTACCAAGCTTGATTTATTTTTATCATGTCATCAAGAAGAAATGAAGCCACCTCAAATGATCCAATTGATTAACTACTCTTTTATTAACCGAATCAAGACTCCGGTAAAAATATTGGAGTAGCAAATCATTTGGTAGCCCGTGAGTTAGGCATTGAAGTAGGAGCTTCTTAAACCTCACCCACGTTTCATGAATGGGTTCACCCTCCCATCGCTTGAAATCTTGAATGTTATCTCTAAGTTTTATCATCCTTGATGGGGGGAAAGAATCTCGCATTGAATGCCATAACCAGCTCCTCCCATGATGTGATGGAATTGCTTGGTAACTCGGCCAACCACTTGCTAGCCTCCCCCGTCAAAGATAGTGGAAATAATCTGAGCCGGATAGACTCTTGTGACACATTCTTAAATGAAAACGGGCTGCACACCTCTATAAAATTTCTTACATGCTCTTGCGGATCTTCGTGATCTAGCCCTCCGTAGAGTCCCCTCATTTGGAGGAGATGAAGAGTTGTGCTGGTGACCTCAAATATTGCATTCCCATCAGTTTGTGGTAGGAAAATTGCACCCATTTCACCCGATTGAGATGGGTTGTAAACACTATTGATATCATCGATACCGTCCCGATGACCTGCTTGGCAACCATCTACCTCTGCCTTACTCATTCTTACTTCTAGTCACCCCACTCAACACAAGCACGATGCTATCTAACTTGATTCAACTACAGACGACAAATTCACAAGTCAAATTTTGATAAAAAAAACTCTAAACAACGCTACTCCCCGGCAGCGGCACCATTTTGATTAATGTTTCAAAGACACTTCATCCAATTCTAAGTGTCAACGAACGCTAGTCAGTATATAACACAACCAATTGAGCTTGGGTCGATCCCATAGAGAGTAGCTTTCCTTTGAATTTAAATACGGAAGTATGACAGTGACCTTTTCAGCTGAATAAACACAACACTTAAGAGTTTAACAGTCAAATTTCAGGATATTGCTACCAACCCATGTCCACAATCTATCAAAGAACAATCAGATAACTAGGAAACACTTGGGAGGTTGACTAACCAATTGCCAAATTCAACTTAATGAGTGTACATCATTACCGATAATTGCTAACTTGTCGCGGGTAAAATGGACTATAAGTAAGGAAAATTTATCTCGAACAATTACCTTATTTCGGTTGAGTTCTCTCGAACCTCAACACTATCCTTAAAATGACCAGCCCACATTCTCAACAAATCCACTCTTCCAAGCTGGATACGAAGGCTAGATCTTAGGTTTCACTTTCTCAAGCTGAAACCGTCAAGACCCACTACTAAGGATGCCAAATTACTACGTTGGTTTTGTACCTCTCTCTTGAGTAAGCACAAAACTCTGAAATCTATCACACTAAATATGCAATAATGAAGTTAAACCACCGCAATAATTTAGACCCACTTCAAAATAACACCAAAAATCACTAATCAATAACACCCATTTAGTAAAATGCAATAATTGATCACATTGCCAAACCCCCAAGGTTGGGTTTTAGCCAATCATAGTGAAAAGATAAAAATCAATACCTACGACATTTTTCATAGCTGGGTGAATGAAATTCAAAAGTTAAACTTAACTAAGAGCTTCTCTATTACAAAATCCAAATAGGAAACCTTGCTAAAATCACTTGAAATCCTCAATGGTTGTGTTTTTTTTTTTGCTCTCAATCTTTTGTTCCTCACATTTTTGAATACTTTCTCTCTCATGCAAAAATCAATTTATACAAAATCAAGTGTGACTTTTTGGGGCCAGTCGGTGAGGAAAGTCAGGCTTCACCGACCGCTCGGCGACTCGTTGATTGTCCTTTCGTCTCGCCTTCATGCTTCACATATTCTTCATCCGACCACTATAATTTTAGGTGAGCTAACTTAGGATCTTCGTTTCACTCCGCGATGCACCCTTCTCTCTTTTGTCTCGCCCATCTGTGATTATTTGGGTTTCCATCAGTGCTTTCGGCGACCTGGCCATCTGTCACCGATGAAATTGGCGTTCACCGAGTGAGACTGTTGTCTGCTGAAGTTAATCCTAATCCAACCTCAGCATTATGTAACTTTAGGTGGTGGATGGGCATCTTGACAAGTCGTCTAGTGACATCGACGATTGTCAGGATTGTTTTTCCCTTCTCTTTTTCGCTCGTGTTGTCTTTGTTGTCCATTTATGTCCTAGTTTTGTTCTTCAATCCATTTATCTGAAAATCAAGGGTTTTACATCAGTTATTGGCACAAAATAAACATTTGAGGGCACCAAACTGTTACAAATAAAGCTCCAAATGAGTCCAAATCGTGAACTTATCATTGCTCCATATACACTTCCTCTTGAAGATCACCATGAAGGAATGCATTATTGATATACAATTGATGTAAAGGCCAATTCTCGGAAGCAGCTAAAGAAATGAATAAGCAGAGAGAAGTGAGTTTGGCAACCGGAGAGAAGGTGTCTAAGTAATCCCCCCATAAGTTTGACTATATAGCCACAAGTCTTGCCTTAAGTTTTTCCACAGAACCATCAAGATTAACTTTAATGGTAAAGACCCACTTAAATCCTATTGATTTCTTCCCTTCGAGTAAATCCACCAAATCCCACGTGTGGTTTTCCTCTAAGGCATGTATTTCCTCAAGCATTGCATTAGACCATCCCGGATGACTCAAAGCCTCTTTCATTGTTTTGGGTACAAAGATGGAGTCTATAGAAGCAATCAAACATCTAGAAGCGGAGGACGAGCGGTCATAGGAAACAAAATTAGCAATTGAATATGTGGATTTGCAAGTACGTGTACCTTTACGAAGAGCAATAAGGAGGTCAATGTATTCGTAAGGATCAAGCAAAGGAGGATCTGATGATGAAGAAACTGGTGCTGGACATGTATCATCGGTATCTTTTCTCCTTGAGTAAACTTGAACAATTGGTGGTTTGGCTAGTGCAGATGGAGCAGGTGGTAAAGGCACAACAGTCGATTGGTGTTCAATAGGAGAACTGGGAGATGGAGAAACATAATGGGTAACCTGGTAGACTAACAATTCATCTTCTTACTCCTGACTCGTACAAATAGGAGGTGCATAGAAAAATGGTATAGTTTCTGAAAATACCACATCACTTGATACAATATATTTGCCAAGTTCAGTAGAATAGAACCGATACCCCTTCTGAAGGTGAGAATATCCCAGAAAAACACACTTCATTGCCTTGGGATCCAACTTGGTAACAGATGGTCGAACATAACATGTGCTTCCAAATACCTTAGGTTCCACTGGAAATAATGCCTAGTTTGGAAAAACAACACTATAAGGCATATCACCATTAAGCACAATAGATGGCATGCGATTAATCAGAAAACAAGTCGTTGAGACTGCATCGGCCCAAAACTGTTTCGGCACTTTCATTTGGAATAAGAGGGTCGAGCTGTCTCAAGTAAATGTCTATTCTTCCTCTCAACAACTCCATTTTGAGAGGGTGTATTAACACATGAAGACTGATGGAGAATACCGTGTTGTCTCATGTATGACCAAAATAATTCTGACATGTATTCTTTAGCATTATCACTCCTCAGAATACGCACTAAAGCATTGAATTGAGTCTTGATTTCAACACAAAAGGCACCAAAGTGAATAAAAACTTCAAATCAGCTCTTCATAAAATAAATCGAAGTCATCCACAAAATTGACAAAATACTTGTGCCCAGTTTTGGAGACGACACGACATGGTCCCCATATATCAGAATGAACTAACTCGAAAGCTGACTTAGCTCGCTTATTAACCCTTGGACCAATTGAGTGACGATGATGTTTTGAAAATCGGCATGACTCACATTCCAATGATGGAATATTCTGGAATTGAGGGCAGAGCTTTTTCAACAGAGGTAGAAAAGGATGTCCCAATTGATAATGTGCTTCAAATTGAGACATGACACTAGAGCAGGCAACCGACCGAGACTCCCATTCATCAAGGATGTACAGATCATTAGATACATGTCCTTTACCAATAACCTGATTTGTCATAAGATCATGAAACAAACAATGATCAGGGAAGAACGAGATATAACAATTAAGGTCTCTTGTAACTTTGCTAACAAAAATCAAATTAAAGGCATGCTTTTGGTAAAATTAATACAGATGATAGAGTAATAGTCAATGTTGGTTTAACAGTCCTAAATCCAAACACTGTTACAAGTTGATCCATCAGCTACAGTAACGGGAGAGGGTGCTTTGTGTGATCGAAAGATTAAAAAAATATTGGGATTACCTGTGATGTGATTTGTGGCCCCTGAGTCAATCACCCATTTATTTGATGAGGTGATAAGACATGTTTTATCTGACTCAATGAAGGCATTAACTGAAGTGGATTCCTTCAATGATTTCTGATATTGAGAGAATTTAGTGAACTCTTTAGCCGAAACCAAAATCATTTTATCAGCTAATGGACTAGAAGCCGTCATTTTCCCGACCAATATATTCACTGTATCAAAATAAATTGATAGAAAATCCTCCAAAACTAAAAAATTACCCAAACTAGGTGGTGTCTTCTGGACATAACTACACAATCCAGTAAATCACTTTAAAAGATTACATAACTATCACAAAATTGATGCCCTAACTAGCAAGTATCAGCCAACAAATATGAAACACAAGATGAAAACTGAAGAATTAATTCCAACACTTCACTTGAAAGGATGAATCTTCTCAAATAAAAACAAAAGACTCAAACAGGTTCTTCTGAAACAAAGGACTAATCTGATCCCTAAATTAAAATTATGCTCACACAAATCAAAATAGTAGTCTAACACAAAATAGTAGATCCTTTGAGAGAAATAACCACTTAGAGATCAGAGAAACGATCAGAGAACGGAAGAAAAAATGAATGATCTCACCAGATCTGATCAAGAGCACCACAAAGTGTATAGGTTAGAAAAGGTAGGAAAAACATCAGAGAGGAGAAGAAAGTTCGACCGAAATGGAGTCTGGTGAAGCAGTAAGCCTAACTCCGATGAAGCCAAAGGTCTGGCTCTGATACCATGTTATCTAAAATCTGGGAATAGAAGAACTTGTATTTCACTATGTTAAGAAGTACATGTATATATACAATCACTAGAGGTTCTATCAAAGGTAAGTAAATAACCTACACATCTTTCTATGATTTAGCTACCTATATAAGGTAACATAATATCCTTACAATATCCTATAATATTCTGCAACACTATTCTAAAAGACACTTGTGATCAATCCTCATAAAACAAGTATTGCGATCATTTGGTTATAGGAGGCCAACATAGTACTGATGTCAGCATCTGCAACATCAAAAATTGAGCATCAGTCCAATGAGATTTGTTAATAGCCTTGGAACTAACTACTCCAGAGACCCCTTTAATAAATGTTTTTTTTCTTCGAAGTTGAAGCTCGGTATAGTTCATGCTAATGTTTTCATCCATAATGCTTTAAACACCACATCATACTTTTTCACAGGGAAAACTATCAAGTCCAGACAATCTCTGATGCTCGAACTCTTCAAAAATGTCATCGAGTACGTGTCAGATCCTTCAAAAGTAGGCATTGTTGGAGGATCCAACACGAATGCAACAAAAAGTCCTTAACTATCCCAAAAGTGGTTTCTAAGGTGTTATTACCCAAACTCACATATCCGACCTTAGTAGGTAATGTACCCTTGTCTCCACATCAATGAAGTTGTGATTAGTCTTTCCTCCATCTAAAAGGATTTGGATCAGTTGCTTATCATTATACCCAGTGAGAGCACAAAATGAAATCATGGGAGTCTCCCTCTCAACAACTGGTTCACTGACCTCAACTAGTGTTTCCTTAGCCTCAGTAGCATCAAATTCTAAGAAATAACATAGTCCTTGAGCTCTCTTTGCTTGCATCTCACAAGGGGAAACCCTTTTCGTTATTTTACATATACAGATTTTTTTAAAACAAAATTAGATAGCATTACAAATGTTGGGCTTCTTTTAGTCCAACAACCTAACTATTGACACCGGCCATCTCCAAAGTTGCAACAATTTTTAGGCTTTCAACCAGTTACAACACAACTTTGTCATTGATCGAACCAGAAAGAGGAAGTAGAGAGAAAGGAGAAATAGGACCAGTCAATAATCCAAGATTTTGGAGATTGGGGCAATAAGAATCGACGGAAAGGAAGTTTCAGTAGATGCTGCTGCACGGTTGGGCGTGCTGGATACTAGATTTCAGATATCATAGTCATGATACGTCGATTGTGATTCAATGAAAAAAGTTAAGATATCATATTACTGCAACTTTGGTCCATGGTTTCCTCATGTTTCTTCCATCTTTTGATGAAAGACCATCATGAGTCTGTGTAGAAATATTTTACAAAAATTATCTAATCTATCTATTGAAAGGCATAAAAGAAAACCAACTGAACAAGCCTGAGTTTATTACACTGCAGAGAAAAAGAAAGATGAAAAAGCATCTACTTCCCTTGTTCGGAATATGCTTTTTAAATCTTTTTGGCACTTCCTCTTTCCATTATTTTCTACTTGCACTAAACAAATCTTGCTAGTTTGAGCAAGTTTTCTTTTGAAAGGGAAAAAATAGTATAAGAAATAGAGTCAATCATTTTGTGAAACAATGAGATATTGGCAATATTGAGGAGTCTTTAGTAGCTAAGTTGATTGATTATTTGAACTTTCACTTCGTTGGTGATGAGTTGATTCCCCACCACCTTGCGATCCCTTCCCTTAACCCCAAATTAAAAAAAATCAAAAGAATTGGTTGCAATATTTTGTTTAAGGTTTTAAAACAAAAATAAATGTTCAATTTTTTGGCAATAAAATTGGTCTTAGTTTTTTTTTTTTGAGATCATTTTTTTTGTAATAATATTGTGTCTAGGGTATTTGAGAAAAAAGGTTTAACTTCAGCCGCCTGCAACCGTCCATAAGAGCCTTACCAAGGAAGCAATAAACTTCAGCCGCCTTCAACATTCAACAATGAACAAGAAGATGAATTATTCTACAGGAAAAAAAACCATCACTTCCACATTCTGTAGTTCGATTGTATCTGAATCAGATTTTTTGGATATCCATAGATGTCATTCTAGTGGGACAAAATTCCTTTTGAAAGGAAAAGAAGTTTATTACACCGCGGAGGAAAAGAAAGATGGAAAAGCCTCTGTCTCACTTTTCAAGTTGACAAATGTAATAAAATCTACAAGTGTGCCCTTACATATTCTCGTTTTAGTTGCTGTAATGGTTTATTTTGTGGTTGGGAATCATCATCTCCTCTAATTTTCAATCCCTACCACAGAAGAAGTAAGATTTCTGCCAAACCCAAATAAAGGTATTCCTTGGTGTAACTATTTATTAGGTTTTGAGCCAAAAGAAAACAAGTACAAAGTTGTCTTGACTAAATATCATGCTCAAGAAGGATACATAAAATATTGGATTTTCACTTTAGACATCGACAAATCATGGAGAGAGACTCAAAGCATTTTCTCTTGTGTTCGGTCGCACTAGTGGAGTTATCTATCAGTTTATCTATGAATCTTATAACGGTTACAAATTCGCTATTGTTGCATTTGATGTTAAATCTGAAAATTATGAAATTATTGCATTGTGGAAAGCATTTCGGTTGCGGTTGCAGTGTCACGAACCGATAGAGGTGAAGGGTTAATTAGAAGTCATAGATTATGATTATGAAAGAAGGCGCAGTGGATACATGGGCATGTGGATTTTAGAGTAGACTCCAAGAATTTTAGAGAAGACTCCACAAATATAGTGGGAGAGACATATCATTCGCTTTCCCTTGATATGGAACGATAAAAAACCTATATTTATATCATCATGCACTCCCAGTGATTGGGAGATTGTATTTTTCCTATACTTAAGATCAAGTGTTGTCAGTTATTTCTGTTATGATGTCACAAGAAAGAGTTGGAGGGAATTAAAAATCAAGGAGCTTCCAAAGGAAAACAACAATAGTCATACTGAAAGTCTTGTTTCCTTTGGATAATTTTGTTCAAACTGGAAGGCATCATAACTACTTCTATGTCCTTTTTCTTGAATTTGGGTAACTTGAGCCTATAGGATCATACCATTGGTGTTAAAAGTCTCCAAATAGAAATATATTACTTTATATTATGTTGAAAGTCTCGTTACCTTTGGATTATTTCGAGTTTTGGTGTAGGTACTTATTTCACCCTTTCTTTTTTACACAAATATCGTGTTGATATCCTTTCAGAAACTGTTTTATTTTGTGATAAGATTTTGTTCACGTAAATTCATCCATGTAGTAATGCTATAACTAGACAAAGTGGCATCAAAACAGCATACATTCCAATTATATTGTAAATCATTGAAGTGAAGAATCCAACTCACTGTTATCAAGTGAAAATTTCTAAGATAATTGGTTTCACATACAAGTCTTTCAGATAACCAATAGAGTTGATGATGTGTTTAAACCCTTAAGGTATATACTTGACCAAAGTACTGCAAGTTCTCATTCGAGGTGGTATTGGTTATGTAGAAAGTATCGTTCCCTTTGGATAATTTGTCAATATTTTGTTTCTCAAGTTTTAAGCAATTTTGCTGAAATTATCAACAAGAAGAAATCCAAATTAATCACAGCAATACGAATTACAACCTAAGTTATAGAAGTGTATTAACATAGAAACAACTAAGCTATCAAACTGAAATGAATCAATTATCACACAAGAAAACCATGTAAATCTAGTGAAGGATTTGAGTACTGTTTGTGCACGAGGCTACTTACTGGTCACATCTCGCTGCAATTAAGTCTAATTTGGAGTGACATCTACTTGGAGAACCATTAGCATGTTGAACAATATTATAACTTGGAGCACTTGATTGTCGTTCAAATGATTGTCCATCTACAACATAAGACACAAGCTTAACTTTAACCGCTAAAGACTCATCCCATCACACTATTCTAAAAGGCAGAGGAACCAATGAATGAATCCTCATCTTCTTGTGAGTACTTAATCATCACCATCTATGTGAGTCAGTATTGTTTCTAAGAACTGAACCAACATTCTCTATATCACGTTCAGGCATTAGAACCTCTCTCTTCAAAAAATTGTCAGGCTCTTTCTGAACCAAAGAGAGTTGTTGCACAGATATTTGCATAAATTAAGGCTTGATTGAAATGGCTCTGCTTGCCTTAAGGCAGAAATTGAAGAATATAGAAGATTCAACAAGTTATAGAATCTAGATGTTAGTAATATGAAGAGGGAGAAGAAGAAGAAGAGAAAGATGAATCTTATTTTGTGAGAGAATACGCCTGCTGACTAGTTAATTACAATGCTCATGATAAGCTGATTAGTTGTAACTAACTTAACTATCTACACAGTCACTAATTTAACCAACTCTACAGTAACTAACTTAACTAACTGATCACATAGTTAGTTACTCTTAGCCTCTTTTAACTACTTGTCTCAGCACTCCCCCTTAAGCTTGGATGTAAGATACTCATTATGCACTTTACTTAGGCCTTTGGTTAATGCATCTGTTGATTGGAATGTTCTCAGTTTTGATACCTTCCTTTATCAATAATCAACTCATCACTTGCATCTGTTATTTCTTTGATATGCTCATCATACTCTCTGGTTGTTAACTTATTGTTATCATTATGATAAGTACAATTGTACACCATTATCTCAATCTCTTAGATGAGCTATCATCAACTACATCCTTTCGAGCAAGTTATTCAAACTACGACTATCATATCTTCTTCCAATTTGCTACAGCATTGCCAAAGTCATAATGGAAAACTCAAAACAGAAATTAAAAGATACTAGAATGCTTGAAAGTAATTAATGATTACATACAAATGCTTAAACTAAGATACTACTTAAAAAAATATACTAGTTGGGAAAAAGAGAATGCATAAGCCCTAAAGGGGTAGTAAACACATGTAAGAAGTTCAAAACATAGTCTGAATAGATGGTTCTCCAAACTTTCATAAGTCATAAACTCATAGATTATTAGCCTCACATCTCCTTCTGCAGTCTCAGTTTCATCTTGTGCTTAATTGAATTCTTAGGTAAGGCATCATCAACTTGTCACTATTAATTATCCTCCTTCCTTGGGATTCCATCTTTTGAAAATCGCTCACACAAAGTTTTCCTTTTTAGTGCTAAATAAGCAACTGATTTGTCAATTTGTTTCCTTCTCTCAAGATATACTTAATCATCATTTTTGTTCCTTGCATTAGTCTCTAAATTATCTCTAAAATAGTCATAACTTGCCAGGGAACCTCCCAATTTTTTTGTAAAAATTTTCATTGGAAGAGAATTAGTTCTAATCATAATCACTTTATCCATTTGTGTTGTCTCTATGAACTTTACGGCATGTAGATTAGCCATAGCTTCTACTTGGGTGTTTTTATGGGACAAATCTTTAATCTCTTGATTTTGTGCTTGTATAATATCCCCTTTCTATCTCTTACATAGAAATCACAGGAGCTTCTTCCTAGGTTTCCTTTTGAAGCCCCATCAGTATTAAGTTTGATTCATCCAATGTCACATCGCTTACAAATTACCTTGGTTACTGATGATTCGGGGATTTTGACTCATTTAGAGCTTAATATAGAGAGTTTTGGTGTCCTCAATGCCTATTTTATGCTCTAAACTGACGTTACAGTATTAATTTGCAGCAATGAAGGCAAAAGAGCAAGGCAAGTACATTACCGGACAAAAAGGAGCGAAAAAGCTAAAAAAGTTGAAGACAAGAAAGACTGATGATCGCCAAGACCACTCGGCGAATCGTCGAGTGGCTCTTCAGCTCGCCAAAAGTGCAGAAGGCCAGCCCAAGGAAAAAGCCAACTCGGTGAAGCGCCGAATGGATCGGCGATGGTAATTCTAATCACCTAAAGTTACAACATGGAAGTGATAAAGGGGCAAGCCAAGAAGGCAATGGAAAGGATCTTTTGACGCATCACCAACTTAGTTTGTGATGCTTGACTTACTCTGCTAAATGTCCTCGAAAGCAAAAATCTAGGAACTTATAAATGGAGTTTTTGTAAGAGTTCAAGGAGTTCCCACACATTCTAACTCTGGGTTTTATATCTAGAACACTCTAAACATTGTTTTTAGTCTTTTGAGTAGTAATTTAGAGTTGAGTTTTGATTTGGAACTAATTTTGAGCATTGTGAAGACTTGCAAATTGTTACCCAAACTGATGAAGAACATGGTTGGTAACATTTTCTTGCTTTTTGTAATGTTTGGCTTAAACCCCCATTCTTGAGGATGTGATTATGTGATTAAATGTTTCAATTAGCTTATAGGTGTTAGTATTTACTGATTTAATTGTTGATTTGAAGTGGGTTCAATCGATAGTTGAGTTTTCATTTATGAATTGTAGTTGCAAATTCAGTTCTAGCTTAGTATTCCAAGCTTGCTTGAGAAAGAGATTTTTGGATTAAAACTATCAATTGATAATTGTAGTGATTGAGTTATTATGGATTCAGCTTGAGAAAGTAGGTCTGAATTTGATCCTACCAACCTAGCTCGAAAGAGTAGATTAATTGAGGGTTTGGGCTTCTTAGTTTGTTAGGCTTGTCGAGGTTCGAGAGAACTTTCTTGATTCGTAATAGTTGATTGAAAAATAGTTGTTACACTTAAAGCCTAGCCTACCCACTAAGATTCAATGTCTTTTAGTAGATAATAATCACCCATATAGCGAAATTGGCGTTTAATCAATCGCATCCCCTAGGATCCTTCTCTATTTGATTACTCCCCTATTTTTCGTAGTTGTTATTTTTTCACTCTAATCCCCCCAATTGACACTAGTTGTCAAACCCCTGCAATTTACTTTAATTGTTTCGGTAATATTTACTTCTACAAATGATAAGAACACTCATTTCACTTCGTAATTGAATTCTCTATCATATCACTCCCTATGGGATCGACCCCAACTCTTCATTGGGTTTATACTTGATTGCAACCGTCTACACTTAGAATTTGATGAAGTGTAGTTCAAAATTATCAAAAATGGTGCTTGCTGCCAAGGAATGGTGTTTAGAATTCGTATTGTGAAGTTTAGTTGAGAACTAATCTTGTTTTAGTTGAATCAACTTACTTTTGTTTGTCGTTGGCTGCTCTTGAACAGATGACGAGGTGAGTGTTAACATGTCACGACCCAGGGGTACCCCCTAGACGTAACACGACATACTTGACCCCGAAGGGGTCGCATACAAGCCCTTAGCATAATCATACACATAAAGTCATAGAAATGATGTGGAAAATTTAAAACTTTTACAATCGAAGTCAACTTTTTTTTTCATAAACGAAAATAAGAGTCTAGAGCTTGTCTCAATCACCATCTAGTACAATAAAGAGCACAAATAGGGTCAAAGCCCTTTACATCAATAAAGTCTCAAAAATAGAAAGTACAATAGAAGCTAGAAATGAATAATGTCTTGTCCTCGAACCATGAGGACTCACCAAGCCAAGGGAATAATCAACCCAAGCTTCACTTGAAAGAAATAGTACGTATCGGAACCTACACTCATAGTAAATGTAGAAGAAATGGGTTAGCACATAAAGTACTATGTATGGAAGCATGCATAAAAATCCTTGAAATATGATAAAAAGGACATTTTAGTTGAAAAACATGCATTTGTCAACTTTGGGAATGAGTTATAGCATCTTCATCACATAAATCCTCATAACATAGTAGACACATTACCTTAGCAACCCTAAGGTATACTTGTGCAATGTATGGTTGGCATTCCATAATACCAACCATACTAAGTACTCCTTTGTAGCCACCTTAATCATACATATCATCTTTAGACCTCATCATAGTCAATAGTCATAGATAAGGAAATAGTCATGTACATTAATTGAACATAAGGAAAGTCATTCATTAGCAACAATCCATTCAACATACATGCATACATTCATGTCTTACCAAAGCATAAGGAACCACCCCATAATCCCTTCCAAAGTCTATTTGTGCAATGTAAAAGTGAAGTGTCATACCCCCACTCCTATTAAGTAAAGCTCATCAATAAGTCATAGGTATAGTTCAAGTCATATTCATTATCTTGTCATGTAGGGAAAATAGCCTTAACCGACATAGACCATGTGAGCTACATGGAATCCGGTGACGTGTAACCCCACACCGAAAGAAGGTGTCCTACTTGCCTAAGGTAGAACTAAATGTATAGCTTTTAGGTGGATCCACTAGCTAAAGACCTATGTGGGCACATAGTTATGGGATAGGGAGATTGCTTCTATAAACCCGACCTATTCTATTGACAGGGGAGTTTCCATCTCATGAGATCATTTGTAGAAAACCCGGCATATTCTATTGACGGGAAGGCGTCTACCACATTTTCCATATCCACTCGGTACTAAGCATTATTTCCCAAATTATGCATAGTTAGTTCTGAATTGCATTTACATGTGTGTAGGAATATCTTTCCCTTCATTCAATACAACTCATAAAATAGCTCATAGATTCAATAGGTGAGAACTAACTTTTAACCTTAGAACCATCATTAACATATGAGTAAACCTTTCACATTACGTTCATTGTGTTTCATGAGAATAGCCTTTCAATCAACACAACAACATTATCATCATCCTAGACAATTCATACATAGTCATGTGAAAGGGTAAGGGGAGAATAATCTTTCAATAATACCACAATTTACACAATAGTCATAGGATCTTCACTTTCTAAGTGAATCATAAGTTCATACACAACTTTCATCAACATGCATAAACCTTCATAATTTCACCCCTCAAGGATCATGAATCATGTATCACAATCACACCTAGAAATACTACATTAGGCATGAATAAAACAAGATTCAATAACTACAATACCATAGAAACAATTCATAGTATTCACATTGCATCAATACACCCATCACAATTCATTAAATTGGGGTCATAGGGGAGTTCATGGGTTCGTGGGGAAGTTTACTATAAAAATCACCATTAAACAACAAATCAACCATAATATAAGACAATTGACCCATTGAAATCATTTTTAGGAAGATCCCATGGCTAGATTGAAAACCCTAGTTTTTTTAGATAACCTACTAATTGAAATAGAGAGTTTAAGGGCTTCATGGAAGGAAACTTTCCAATGAATCAAGGCTCCCATACCTTGATTGGATATCCTTCACGAAATTGAAGAAAAGAAGATGCCCCTTGAACCCTAAGCTTGAACTTGCTCTTGTTAAAGCAAGCCAATATGCACAAAACTCATCAATTCACATAAACATGGGAGGAACTACTTTCTCCAAGTTAAAGCAAGTTCAACACCACCATAGTGCGCCAACATGTTATTTCATCAAAAACACAACTAAGCATGTTCATAAATTTACCTCATGTAGTCAACTATGCAATCATCATACTAAGATGCAAATCAACATGAGGAACGTATAAGTCATGAAAACACAATTTATGCTAAACATGAATTATCACAAGAACATGCACAACATAAGGAAATCATGGAAAACTCATACAATACACATGACTCCCAAAACACTAAAAACTCAAAAGGAACTACTTACCTCAAGTTTGAATAGGAGTAGAAGGAAAAAGATGAGGATAGCGGGACTTCATGTCGGCCTCGGCCTCCCATGTATCACCCTCGACTAAGTGATTCCTCCATAAAACCTTAACGGAAGCTACTTCGTTATTTCTCAACCTCTTAACTTGCCAGTCTAGAATTTCTACCAAAATCTCTTCATAGGAAAGGCTCTCATCAACACCCAAACCTTCTAAAGGAATGATAGTTACCGGATCACCAATGCACTTCTTGAGAATAGAAACATGAAATACCGGGTGAACAGGAGCCAATTCATTTGGCAAGTCTAATTCATAGGCTACTTTCCCAATACGCTTCAAAACTTGATAGGGACCCACAAACCGGGGACTAAGTTTCCCCTTTTTGCCAAACCTCACCACACCCTTCATGGGTGAGATTTTCAATTGGACCCAATCACCAACTTAAAATTCTAGATCCCTCTTTCTAACATCGGCATAAGATTTTTGCATACTTTGGGTCGTCTTCAACCTCTCTCTAATGACTCAAACTTTTTCAATGGCCTCATAAACTAGCTCATCGATTAGAGCAATTTCACCCACTTCAAACCACCCAACCAGAGATCTACACCTCCTGCCATATACTGCTTCAAACGGAGCCACGGCAATACTTGAATGGTAACTATTGTTGTAGGCAAACTCAATCAACGGTAGATGGTGATCCAAATTACCTTGAAAATCTATAACACATGCCCTCAACATGTCATCTAAGGTTTGAATGGTGCATTCCACTTGATCATCCATTTGAGGGTGGAAAGAGGTACTAATGTTAACATTGGTACCAAGACCTTTTTGGAATGCCTTCCAAAAGTGTGAAGTAAATTAAGTACTACGATCCGATATAATAGATAGAGGAACCCCATGCAACTTCACTATCTCCTTGATGTGTAATTTAGCATAGTCTTCCGTCGAATAAGAAACCTTGACGGGAATAAAGTGGGATGATTTTGTCATCCTATCAACAATGACCCAAATAGAATCATATTGCCTTCAAGTACGAGGCAAACCTATAACAAAGTCCATATTTACATCCTCCCACTTCCAAGTGGGAATATCTATATCTTGGGACAAACCTCCCGATTTTTGGTGGTCGGCCTTAACTTGTTGACAATTTGGACATTTGGCCACAAAACCCGCTATATCCTTCTTCATGCCATTCCACCAATAGACTTTCTGTAGATCACGGTACATCTTGGTGGCTCCTGAATTAATAGAATCTACTGATGTGTGTGCCTCCCGGGTAGAGGTTGTTGTTCCTGGGATGATCGAGATGGCTATTGTTGTTGCCTTAGCTCCTATCTGGGTTGAGTTAAGAGATCACCGGGAGCTAATTAATGCCCATGGATTTGCATTGGATGTCCTTACGGTGAGAGTGAAGGCATGTGAGCAGGGTAGGAGGCAGCCTGACGATGTGGCGACCTTGAGAGTTGATATTGTTGGCCTGAGACGTGATATGGATGAGATTAAATCCACGGATTTGTCTATGTTCTTTTGCATAGTGGAACTTTCTGAGGTTTCGAGCATAGAGTTTCCAGCCATTTCTGAGATCCCTCTGGCTACTACAATCGAAGATGCTGCTATGGCTGATGATGATGCCAAGTTAGAGGCTTCCGAGACTGCTGAGGAGGAGCTTGGTACTCAAGATGCAGCAGTGTATGATGACTTGGAGGACCTCAAAGGGGTGATGGTGCAGACAGTTGTGGAGGCATCTATTCGGGATACATCTATGGTGGGCTCCAGTGGAGCAAAGGATAGAGCTGAGTCGGGCACTGATGCCCCGACTGAGGGAGTCACGGATATGCAGAGTTCACCTCAAGCTTAGCGTGACAGGGGGATCTTGAATCTCCTTCAGTTTTATTTTAAGACTTTTTATTTCGTTCGCATTTGAGGACAATTCCTAGTTTAGTTTGGTGGGGTGAGGTGTATTCATACCTGCCTCTTTTGGGCACTTTTTATGGATAAATTGTTTTTGTGAATGCTTGTTTTGAATGCTTAATTTTGTTTGTGACTACTGGTTGTTGATCTATTGCTTTTTAATGTGAATGTTGGTTTTGACCCAAATTAAAAAAATTTGTCACCTCTTGATGTTTGTGAATATGGTTGTTCTCTTGCAACTTTGAGTGTCGGTTGCGATAAATACCGATGACTTGAATAGTGCTCTTGATTGAACGATATGTGTGTGCGATTCCAATAAGGAAAATTTAAGTTGGATAAGTCATATGTGAACTCTTAGCATCTCATTGTGAATGACCGGTTGTCGAAATGAATTATGTGATGATAGTTGCACGCGATCTAAAATTGTGGAGTCATGTTTGATGATTGTGTTGAATGTTGTGTGTGGTGAGGTTGTCTTGGATTGTGTGCTTGATAAAACCTAGAACTTGACATGTTTGTCCAATCGACTAGTGTAGGCGAATGATAGAGATGATCTTAGGCACAATTTGTGGAGAGTGAACCAAAATTTCTATTATACCTCTTTTTGATCACCTTGTGAGAGTGTGAACCTTGATTGGCACCGTTTAAGCCCTATCCTTTTATTTGGATGAACTTTAACACATTTGACCTCTTTCCTTCCCACCTAGAATCTTCATGAAGCATTGATCCTTTTGAATAGCCAACTTAGGCCAAAAGCCTAAGTTGGGAGTGTGGTAAAAAAGGGAGGAAGGTCAAGAAGTTTGAAGAAATTAGCCCTTGAAGGATCATGTTGAAAAAGATGAAACCCCTCTATATAAAAAAAAGAAAAGAAAAGAGAAAGAAGAAGAAGATTGAAAAAGAAAAGAATTGTTAGAATAAAGTGTGTGCAATGGATAAAAGAAATGGGGTATCCAATGAGTCATGCTTAAAAGAACATAGGGTGGATTGTGAAAATCAAAAAGAAAAAGAGTGAAAGAAAAGGAGAGAAAGTGAAATGCAGGCCATGCTTCATGAATGTAGAAATCACTAAGCCAAAATGATCATACTTTTACCCTCAGCCTCGTTACAAGCCTTTAAAGACCTTTGTGATCTTTATTGAGCTTAATGTCATGTTGATTGGAAAATACAGGCAAACCTATGGGGAAAATCAAGCATATGTTTATCTTTGAGAGTGTGAGAGTTGTTTTTTATTCCTAAATTCTGAAATTTTGTTGATCTTTGTGTGAGTATGGAATCATTCTTTATGTGAGGGCATTCAAATACTCTTGTTGTGCTTGAATTTGTGTTTGAAGCAAGCATTGTGAGTTTGAATTCTATTTGATGATGGCTAGTCTCAGTTTGAAACTTGTAGTGTACAAGTGAACATTGCATGGGTAGATTGAACCTCACGTGCATGCATGTTGAGTCTTGAGTAACACTATTTGTAGACATATCTATTGAACTGATTGGTCTTGTGTTTTACTTGAGGACCAACAAAATTTTAAGTTGGGGGTGTTGATAAGTGATTTCACGTATCATGACACTACTTCCAATTCAAGTGCCAACGATCGTGATTAGTAATATAACCCAACTAGTGAGTTGGGGTCGAGTCCCAAGGGAGTGGTTCATACTCAAGAATCAATAGAAAATCATAAATATGCTCAAGTCAATTATAGCTAAAAACATTTACGAAGAAAAACATGATAAATTGATGGTTGACATAAGTGTCAAATATCAAAAGGCGGGTTTGTAGTCAACTAGAAACTAAAAACAGCAAATAATATGAAAATACAAATATGGAGACGGGATTCTTGGGATGTGATAGGATTATGGGCTAAGGTAAACAACCGGGTAATTGCAATTAATAGTAAATAGCTACAAATCAGTGAATAAGCTAGACTTTAGTGGGGGTAAACTTTCTCTTGAACAATTTACCCCGAATCAAATTGGTTTCTCTCGAACACCAATAAGCGGCAATGAAGCACAGCCTTCGTTTTAGTCCATTCACTCTCTCAAGCTGAGTGTGTGGAAAAGGGTTTAGGATTCACTCTCTCAAGCTGAACCCATGACAACCCAATACCCATAGACCATCAATTCAGCAATTTTGGTTTTAAAACCTCTCTCTCGAGTAAGCCAAAAACACAAAGTTAAGATTGTATTTGCAACTACAACCCATTAAATTCAACCACAATTACTAAATGAAATCACTTTTAAACAGCAAATAAACTATCAATTAGCAATACCCAGCAGTTAATTCAACCCATAATCACATAATCACACCCCAAGAATTGGGGCTTTAGCTAGACATAGTAAAAAGATAGAAATCGATACCGAAATATGTTTCCATCAACTAGGTACGATTAATATTGTCTTTACAAACGTCTAACATAAAGAATCTTCAATACCCACTTCCAATTTCTTAGAAATGGAAATCTTCAAATTTTTAAAGCTAAGGGAAAATATCTCTCAAACTCAGTTCTCAGTTCTAAACTTCAAAACCTGAATAATAATATGATTCCCTACAAAATATGATACTAAGCTAAAAATTTAAACAAGTATTTATAGTTGTCAAAAAGTGTGCTGCGAAGGTTCAGTCGGCGCAGTTAGTCGGGATCGGCGATCCACCCTTTGGTCATTTGTGTCACCTTTTTGCTTTTTGCCTTCGGCATCCTTAAGGTCATGTAACTTTGGGTGATAATGTACTGCATCAAGGAACTGTTCGGCGACTCATCGACTGCTCCTTTCTATCGCCAACTTGAGGGCTTGGCACACTGGAACATTAGGCGAGACTAAGGCCATTTGGCGACTCGCCCAATGGTTTAGGCAAACCTCAGGCTTTATCTTCTTCGTTCTTTCAGTTTCCTTGTTCCATTTTGCTCAATAGTGTTAATGTTTTTGTCCCTAAGTCCAAATACCTGAAATTCAAGGATTTACATCAGTTATTGAGACAAAATATGCATTCGAGGAAACTAAATCTATTAAAATAAAGCTCTAAATGAGTCCAAATCGTGGAGTCATCAATAAGTCAGGGATTTCGACTCATTTAGAGTTTAATATAGAGAGTTTTAGTGTCCTCAATGCATGTTTTATGCTCTAAACTGACGTTAAAGTGTTAATTTGTAGTAGTGAAGGCAAAATAGCAAGGCAAGGACATTAACGGGCAAAAAGGAGTGCAAAAGCAAAAAAAGTTGAAGACAAGAATGGGTGATGGTCGCCAAGACCACTCGACGAATTGCCGAGTGGTTCTCCAGCTTGCCAAAATTTCCAGAAGGCCAGTCCAGGGAAAAATCCAACTCGGCAATGGAAATGTGCAACTCGACGAAGTGTCGAATGGATCGGCGATGGTAATTCTGATCGCCTAAAGTTACAACAAGGAAGTGATAAAGGGGCAAGCCAAGAAGGCGATGGAAAGGAGCTTTCGGCGCATGGTCGGCGACGCTTGACTTACTCCGCCGAATGGCCCCGAAAGCAAAAATCTAGGAACGTATAAATGGAATTTTGAAAAGAGATCAAGGAGTTCCCACACATTCTAACTCTGGGTTTTTGGTCTAGAACACTCTAAACATTGTTTTTAGTCTTTTGAGTAGTAATTTAGAGTTGGATTTTGATTTGGAACTAATTTTGAGCATTGTGAAGACTTGCAAATTGTTACCCAAACTGATGGAGAACATAGTTGGTAACATTTTCTTGTTTTTTTAATGTTTGCTTAAACACCCATTCTTGGGGGTGTGATTATGTGATTAAATATTTCAATTAGCTTATGGGTGTTAGTATTTATTAATTTAATTATTGATTTGAAGTGGGTTCAATTGATAGTTGAGTTTTCATTTATGAATTGTAGTTGCAAATGCAGTTCTAGCTTAGTATTCAAAGCTTGCTTGAGAAAAAGGTTTACAAATTAAAACTATCAATTGATAATTGTAGTGATTGGGTTATTGTGGATTCAACTTGAGAAAGTGGGTCTGAATTCGATCCTACCAATCTAGCTCGAAAGAGTAGATTAATTGAGGTTTTGGGCTGCTTAGTTTGTTAGGCTTGTCGAGGTTCGAGAGAACTCGCTTAATTCATAATAGTTGATTGAAAAATAGTTGTTACACTTAAAGCCTAGCCTACCCACTAAGATTCAACGTCTTTTAGTAGATAATAATCATCCATAGAGCGAAATTGGTGTTTAATCGATCACATCCCCAAGGATCCCTCTCTATTTGATTACTCCCCTGCTTTTCATAATTGTTATTTGTTCAATCTAATCCCCCCCCCAATTGACACTAGTTGTCAAACCCTTGCAATTTACTTTAATTATTTCGGTAATAATTATTTCTACAAACGATTAGAACACTCATTTCACGTCGTAATTGAATTCTTTACCGTATCACTCCTTGTGGGATCGACCCCAACACTTCGTTGGATTTATACTTGATTGTGATCGTCTACACTTAGAATTGAATGAAGTGTAGTTGAGTGTTATCAGTTACCTAGACTTTGGGATTGTCGTTATTTAGAGATTCCACCACTATCCTCTAAATGTATGGGACATTTACTGTTTCTCCTCCTTGTCTTTATATATTAAACTATGCATAATTTGATAAATTAATCTAATATTGGAAATTTTCCTTGTCTCACCATATTTTTCCTTTTCCATAATTCCCACAAAAGGATGATTGGAACAACATGAAAGATGTAGTTACCTGATGATCAACTTTTATTTTACACCATCCTTATACCTATAGGCCCAAACAAGTGTTTCCCTGCCAATTGAGTAGTTGGTGAGTGTAGAAAAACATGGGATATGTCCTCTACCTTAGGCAAATCACAACAAAAGCATCTAGAGGGGAATTGAATTCCAAACTTCTCAGAGTATCATCTAATGGTAATTTGGCCCTCCACAATTTCCACATAAAAAAGGAATTTTAATAGGCTTATCTTTAATACTAGATTCTTTGCTAGTTAGATCTCACTGTTCATGTTTCTTTTTCTACACAATTTATCTGAATTTTCTTAAGTAAATTCTTGAGTAATCAACTTCCACCTTTACCCGTGTGCAACTACACTACTAAAAAAACAGTGAATACCGACCTCCGGAGGTCGGTATTCCTTGAAATAGCGACCTAAAACCGACATCCCAACTTAGGTCGGAAAAAGCTTAGTCGTTATTCAATACCGACCTCTGGAGGTCGGTATTTATTGACCTCTCGAGGTCAGTTTTTATTTTATGTCAGAAAATTCATATATTATTATTTCCGACTTCCTGAGGTCAGAATTGGAATACCGACATCCAGAGGTCAGTATTTTTATTTTTGTAATGCTGAAATTCTGACCTCCGGAGGTCGATATTTTTATTTTTGTAATGTTGAAATTCTGACCTCCGGAGGTCGGTATTTTTATTTTTGTAATGTTGAAATTCTAACCTCCGGAGGTCAATATTTTTATTTTTGTAATGTTGAAATTCTGACCTCCGGAGGTCGGTATTTTTATTTTTGTAATGTTGAAATTCTGACCTCCAGAGGTCGATATTTTTATTTTTGTAATGTTGAAATTCCAACCTCCGGAGGTCGATATTTTTATTTTTGTAATGTTGAAATTCCGACCTCCGGAGGTCGGTATTTTTATTTTTTGTAATGTTGATATTCTGACCTTCGGAGGTCGGTATTTTTATTTCTGTATT